>JANIJG010018934.1:0-25144 GCA_024611175.1 Megaceryle torquata
TCTCCTCTCCTCTCCTCTCCTCTCCTCTCCTCTCCTCTCCTCTCCTCTCCTCTCCTCTCCTCTCCTCTCCTCTCCAGTGGAGGAAGGGATGTTAAGGGTTTTTTATTGAATAGTTAAGTCAGAATTTTTCAGTTTCAGCAAATTGTGGATACTCTCATGTTTGCATAGTAAAAAGTCTTCAGCATGGTAATCTTCTGAGATGATAATCATCAAGTAGTTATTTAGTATAAGCATCACACGGTTTTACTGAAAGAACTATTTTGTGGGAAAGAGAGCACATTTCACTTAATTGCAATTTCACTCTGTCAACAAACCCCACAATTCAGCTTTGTGCAGCAATAACAAGTATGAAACAGTGGGATCTTTCAGTCTGTCAAACTGTTGTTAATTACAGAATGTTGTTAGAGGAAAACATACTATGTGCAGCAGAGTAAGCATAACAAAGGGACATTTATAGGCCAATCCAGCTGTCATTGAAATGAGGAGAAATTCTGCTGTTAACTTCAATATGAGTAGAATCAGCTTTTTTAATTTAACTGTGAACATAAAATGGCAAGTCTTTTGCAAGGCATCACTCCTCTCTTTCTGTCAATTGAAATAATATGATTCGATATTAAGGCATAGAAAGTTTCTGGAAATGTGTTTGTGCTGAGTGAATGCCTTTTAGTGAATTCATGAATATGTTCTAGACATTTTTTTCTGATTGCTAAAAGAGATTCTTCTCCAAATTTGTGTCTGGTAGTCCCCAAACGGGCCTTGTCATAAGGATTAAATCTCAGTCCATAGTACTAGAACACTTAACAATTCATGCTAATTACCGAGTATACTACTGTGGGATCTGGGTTGGAGGAAAATGGACACTGTTATCACAAACTGTCCTTGAACCATGGAAAGAGCTCGAAGGAAGAAGAACAGTGGAGAGAAGGAAATGAATCAAGAAGATAAAGCAGAACAAAGTAGAGAAAAACAGGACATGGGGGGTACTGGGCAAGTTAGATGACAACCAATCAGATTTAGGCACATGAACAGTGTGTGGGCTCTTGCATCATTGTTGTTGGTGTGCATGATCAGTGAAGCTTGCTCTGTATAACCAAGGGATGTACCAGTAATAAAGGTCTTTGCCTTATAACTCCTGTGGATTTGCCAAAGTCCATTCTCCCCCCACATACTACTTGGTATGAAACTCCTGTTTTCATAAAAGCAATGTCCAGCTTTTGTTCATTCATCCAGAGATTTCAAATATAGAGAAGATCCAGGAATTAGAATAGCAAAAAAATATATATAAACATCCCACTACAGCATTTGTTTAATATTACAGCAAAATCAAAGGCATTAATTTTTACCTGAAAACTTAATTCCATTCCCAGCTGTCAGCCTGTGGTTTCTCTCTCTAGTTGTTCACCTTCCAGCTGAAGCTGTTCTGTAGGTTGCATTCCTTCCAACAGAAGAGTACTCCTTGGTTTGGTCACAATACGTATTGAGCCTCATGTTTTATTGCCTGTATTATACAAGTAGAATGTCAATAGTTACCTTTCAAGACATCATAACTGCCCTTGAAATTTCAAAACAGAAATTGAGACGCATTTTCTCACTTACCTACTAACTTAGTAATTACTTAAGATGCTGATCTCTTTCTTAGTGGATGCTGCCAACACAATACTCTTAACCTTCTTCCAGAATAGATAACTCAGAAGATTAAAGAGGGATCTTAAACATCATTCATTCTCTCTTTATGTCTTCTCTCACAAAACTAACTGAATTGTAGTCATAAATTTATGCCAGAACATTTTACATGAAATCTTTACATGATTCTGTAAAAACTTGCAGCACAGAAATTTGAAACAGCATATGTAACACCATATCTGATAGTCTGCATTTCAGTGTATAATGATTTCCGTAGGGACCCGACATTACATATTAAGTACATGTGGTACAAACTTTCTGTTCTTTGAGGTTATTTTTGAAGTAGAACTGAGTACTAATGGTGAAGATGAATCACAGTCAATGAATTAATAATTTCTTTAATTAATAGAAGATAAATTTAAAAGGAATGATTTTACTACTAGAATTTTGTTCAAATAGTACCTTGAGGAGATATCCTAAACCTGTCATCACAGTGATTATTACACAAACCAGCATTGATACAAGCGAAAAAATCTTCCTGGATAACTTGCTTTGGATCATAATGAAATGAAAAGACAAACGTTTTCCTTCACTTTACTGGAGAGCACAACTGCCTCTTTAACTCGTATACCAGATTAAAAAATAGTCATTTTCAGGACAGAGGGTATTCCCCAAAGAATTATTTCTCTTATTTTGATGCACCTATTGTTATATCAGTGTGGAGGGATTACATTAGAAGTGTCCTGAACACAACCAGAATAAGTTCCCATGATTTCTGAGTTTCATTATTTTTAGAAACATTTAATTATGAAGTAGTACTTTCTTTATGGGTGTCAATAAAACTCATTGCTTTTTGCAACCTAGAGTGACATACATTTAAATTATGACCATTATATTTCTCATTATATTTAGTTTCCTCACTTTCCTTATCCAGAACATGTTATTAAAATGAATCACATACATTTTTTTCCTCTTTGAAATGTTATTCCTTCTTTCAGAGTGCTAGCAGCCTTCATGACCATGGAAGCACCCTTATTCTACCTTATTTATTTTCAATTTTGCAATTGTTTCTATTGGCAATTGAGAGAAGGCACCTTTCTCCAGACACCACTTATCACTTCATGAATCCGCGCTGTGGGTTTCCAGAAACATATGACATAAGTCTGTGTGCATTTAGTCTTTTCAGTACTGGCCAAAACCAAGAGAAAAAATTAAGTTACTGCATGAGATACTGACACCTATTCTGCAAGTCTCTAGATATTTACATACCTATCTACTGCATTTTGGTCACTACAAATCTCTTAACCAATTGGTAACAGTTTTCAGGAAATGGCTGCTGTATCAATTTGAACGCAAATACTGAACAAAAGCTTGATCACAATTTGTCTTAAGAGACAGAAGTACAAAACAGATCTCAAACCCATCGAGACAGAAATGTAATGGTGACATTCTAAGAAGCCATCTGGGCATAAGAGGACACATCCTAAGTAAATTATGGTGAGCCTACCTCTGAAATATCAAATGAGTTTCTGCAAGCAGGAAGACAGAAATAACAGAAAAAGGGCTAAATGTCAAGATTACAACTGGGTGATTGTGAGCACTGGGAACATTAAATGAACATCAGGCAGCAAACTAATAAGACAAATGACAGATGCAAAAATGTGCCCGGAAGTACTTTAATGAACAGCCTCAGGAAAGGCATTTCAGAAAGGCTTGGAAAAAAATGAGGATTATGTCCTATCACAACACTACTTGTGTGTGTGTGAAATAATACTTAATTTCAGATTTTACACATGCAGACAGAATTTCAAGCTAAACAATGCTTATTTTAATATGTCATGTTATCTCAAACCAGACATTAGATATAATACTTTGTTTCAAGAAAGATCAAAACACTGCTTTCTCAAGGTTTATTGGGGTTTAACAGAACATGCTTGATGTTTGTGTAGCTAATACAGTAATCAACAAGATGAGTTCTTTATTGACCAGCAGTTCCTTAGATTAAATGCTCAGTCTGTCTTTGAAGGATGTGGGCTTATGAGACTCCTTTATTGCTTATTCTCCCTTGTTGAATTTCAGGTGAATTAAGAATATAATTGTTTGCAGAGCTGGATAATTATACTGCTTTGATTGTCTAATTTGTTATATAAAAAGTTCAATCTAAAGCTTTTGAGTATGGGGGTGATCACGTCTCAACCTTTCTAAAAGGGCTATTAAGAGGAAAATAACTATCAGCTGGTTTTAACAATAACCAAGTAATTACAAATAGCATAAAAGTAGCAAAGAAATTGGAAACAGTGAGACCTCGGTTAAAACAGCAGTTGTCAATCCCTGTTTTGACACTGCTGGTAGTCACCCTACAAACACTGCAGACTCTGCCTGGAGCTGATGGTAAAGCCTCCCTTTGGGGCACCGGGAGCAGTATGCACCCAGATAGGGCAGCAAGTGCTGGATGCAGCAAGCAAGGACACACATCTCAGCATGTGTGTGGGAACCTGCAGAGTGCTTCCTTGCTGCTGAGTAGGTGGTAGGAAGCGGTAAGGAAGCACACAGACTTGGAGTACTCACATCTCCCATGGGAGGATGTGAACTCAGGGAACCTGCACTATACCCCAGAAAAGAGGGTGTGCTGGTTGCCCAAATGTAACTGCATGAGTATGTGTGGTATTAGAATTGTTTGAGGCTAGATACAGAAATATGCTTAGAAATTTGTAGTTGTATTAATATTTTGTAAATGGTTAACTGTTTATCTATTGAAATATCAATACTTATTCTGAGTCTATCATTCAGAGATTGCCAGTTAATTATGTGTTGTTAATAAATCAACAAACCACTTCTGTCCTTATTTAGTTTAAACTGTGTGAACTGAGCAAGTTTTTTCTGAGATAATGACAAGCTGTACATTCTAACCACAAAATGTGAATATTACAGCCAACCACTAGGTACTAGTGTTGGTACTAGGTACATTCTGACAAAAAAGTCAGATAAAGAAGCAACACAAATTTCATTAATTCAGTTTTACATGTGCTATTTTTCATAAGTTTTACTCAATAAACATTCAATAACCAAAAGAGAGATTTATGGTACTATACCTGAGATCTAAGCCTGCAGTTGCAGGGGCTATAGCCTAACCCCTACTGAACCTCAATACAACTCTCTGCATTGAGAAAAAGAAACACAATCATTCAACTGAAGCATTATCAAGAGACAGAGATAATATGAAAGCTAAGTAAATATTATCATTAAAAATCTTCAAACCTAAAAAAAAAAATAATCCAGGAGTCTTAAATGTTTCTTCAATTGTGAGCCCTCCAGCTACAATCACAATAATAAATTCTCCTTTATGCACATTTCCTATCGAAATTTTAGTAGCACAAGTGTAAGGGTGGTTCGATAATACTTTGATCGATGGTCGCCAACAGGGAGATTCATGCAGGCCTGCTGTGGGAACTCACAGGATGGGTACAGAGCTGCCAAGGGAAGTTTCTCTTCTCTTATTAGAGGAGACCCGCGATAATACTTTCATCACTGGTCACCAAGAGGGTGATTCATGCAAGCCTGATGTGGGAGCTAACAGGATGGGTACAGAGCTTTCAAGGAAAGTTTCTGTTCTTCTTATCAGAGGAGAGCTGGCAAGACGGCACTGTCCTCGAACAGGATGGTAGAGTTCATAGCCAAGGATGAAGCAGCTGAAGATGAGGAAGGCTTAGTGGGGTAGGGGGGCACGTGACCCCCATACTTGGGGGTGTGCAGCAGCAGAAAGACCAGAGACCGAAACTGCTGGACGGGGTTGCTGCCTTGAGCCACTGCCTCCTGGCACATACTGGCCATGCGTGCCAGGACTCAGGGGCTCTATAAAAGCTGGACTCAGGAATGGATGAGCTGAGCTGCAAGTATCCTGACATAGAGATCGTGTTGTTCCCCTGCACCTGGGAACCATACATCTGCCTGGTCTGTATCATAGGGTAAGTTACACTGCTTTGTTTGCTTAGTAGGAATAATAGCTTTGCCTGCTTTGTGGGAATAATAGTGGTATGGAACATAAACAAGATGTGACAGTTAATGATAATTCTGTGTGGTGATTGAATACATGGATCCTCAATGCCCTACTACAACAAGATTTTGAGAACAATTGGAACTGGTGCCTCACTTCACTTCTTCATGATCCTATCCAGCAGCAGCTCTTTTTTCTTTTTCTTTTTCTTTTTTTTTTTTTTCTTTTTTCTAAACTCTGTTGAGAATGATTCATAGAATCATAGAACGGTTTGGGTTGCAAAGGATCTTAAAGATCATCGATTTCCAACCCCTTGCAATGGACTGGAATGCCTCCCACTAGACGAGGTTGTGCAAGTCCCCATCCAACAGCTGGGGAAAAAAACTGTAACAAAGGGGAAAGTTTAACACATCAGAACACTCAGTTCAGTATTTCCAGCTTCACTTCAATTAGTAAAAAGTTAATTATAGCTTAATCTCCTTTCAGTAAAACTCATAACTCTTTCAGGGAATACATTATTAGTGTTAAGAGGTTACAGGTTTGTTTTCAGTAGAAGACTGTAGAATTACAGCTCATCTGAAAATGAAATACAAGTTTATGTTATTACTAATTTTGCTGTATATGTAACTTGGTATGAAAAACAAGAAATTGGGATGGAAAACATCTAGGAGTCTGTACAGAGCCTGGCAGAGATACGTTCCAATGACAATAGCAGGTGACTTTGGGATGGATCCTCCTGCTTCTGCTCTGAGCTCTTTGACTCATCTTGGTCAAAGGCTCACTTCAGGATTTTTACAAATAAGCACAATAAAGTTTTCCTGTCTTACATGAAAGTTGAAGTAACAAACAGGGAAGTTAAAAAAAGTAATAGTTTCTGGTTTATGAAGCTAAATATTCCCTTGTTCTCTGATTCAACAAAGTGCTGAGCTTGTGAAATCACCTGTTTGTGTGTATGTTTCCACAATTAAGTATGCATTTAGGTCTTATAAGAGTTAAGCCACACTGAAATGAAAGGGGTTTACTATGTAAGAACAAGTCTTACAATAACATTGTATAAAAGACTCTGAAAAGAGCTAACTCATGTATTCATTTAAAATCAAATTATACCTTATTTATATAAGAAAAATATAACAGTTGATGATAATTGCATTCTTCCCGAAAGTAGACTAGAAAGAGATTTACATACTCATTCTGCAAAACAATATACAAAGTCCCAGAACTATATAATATAACCATAAGGCTAACACATTTTGCTACAGTTAGGTTTTTAACTCATCATAAAAATCCTAAAAATAATTGTTTGTTTTAAAACAATAATGACAATTCACTGTACTGAAGAGCTGACACTTTAGTACTTGTAACAAATTTAGTTGGTTGCATCTCTTGGTATTCTGTGTCCTTGTTAGCGTGATATTTCATTTCAATTCAAATGTAATTCTTTTGTTTTCTGTCTTCAGAAAATAATAATATGTAAGTTACATGAGTTATTGATATTCCTGTTTCGACATTTAAAATAAAAACCTAAAAAGTTAAAAAAATAAAAAACTTTATAAAAATAATTCCACCATCTTAGATTGTTATTTTTAACTTATTTAACTTGGTTTTAAGTTTAACTTATTTTTTTCTTCCTACCTTTACATGTGTATACAAACAGAATATTGGTCACAAAAGGCAGAAACAAATTCAGATTTTCTCTTAAATGTGCAGCATCTAATCTATTTTCTAAAACTAATAATTTCAAGACACTGCAAATCAGCTATATTTTACTATATACCAAATCTTATCTTTTTAATTTATGGAAACTACCTAAATGCTTGGTTTTCCCTCTAAAAAAAACCTGTATGACCATGATTTTACAGTTTCACAGAGAGTATCAATGACTATTAAATCCCCAAGCCAAATGTTACACTCTCTCCTACACAATCTTAAAATACCCTGGAAGAAATAAAGATGCATAAACATGAAACATAAGCCACATGATGGAGATTATTAAAGGTCCAGGTGAGCTGTAATTCCTCTGCTCTGTCATTTTGCTAGAGGTTATCTTCCCATTAAAGTAACTAGTGACCAATATTTTTTATTGTTATTTACATCTTGCAGACAGAGAAATACATAGTGGTTCATTTAAACATGTTGTCAATAATGCGATAAACCTAATATTGTTTGAAGAAACTCAGTTAATCTCCACTTTTAGCTACACTCACTGACAGAATCCGACCCTCTAGTTAAACATTGTATCACCCAGAAGAGATTATTAATAACCACTCCTTCAGATAGTTTCCTACCAATATTTGTTACAATATTTTCTTATCGTGTATTGTGTTTTCTGTTTATTTTGTCACTGTAGTGGAAGAAACATTGCATGAGTCAGTCTACTGAGAGAAAAAAGTCATTTTTCAGAATTATAATGGTTCGATGTCTGGAGTGAGGACAGAAATATCTATGAGATTTACAGGCCTTGAAACAGTAGAAATCACAGTTCTGTAGTGAATCAATTACAGTAAAGACTCTTGAGGTATTACCTGAGCTGAGAAAGTATACACTGAAGAAGTATTTAAAATATTCAGGACAAATATCAATTTCCTTAGGTACACAAAAACAGTTTTCTAGATTTAATCTGATAGTTTATATTCTGTATAGCAACAGTCTTTTAATGTAACATACATAGACATAAAGCCAGATTCTGCTCTCAAGTTTAAAAGGAGGAGGGTTTTTAAAAGCTGAAATCATGCTGGCAGAGACTGCAATGGTGATATACAAGACAGTTGATGGGAAGAAAAAAAAAAAAAAGAACTTTTATCTAAATCTTTCTGGCCTCTGTAGAATTATGCCAAAACAAAATAATTGGGCATTGGATTATGCAGCTGCATCTTAGCACTCTCACAGAAGTGTGTGGGGCTTTTGCCCTGCTTTATACACAACAGACAAATCACACTTTGCCAGATTTACCGTTTATACTCCTCCAGAAAGAGCCATTTACAGAAATATTGAGAGTGACCTCTTCTTTCTGTGGAGGTCCTGAATCACATAAACCAGATATTGCTGAAGTCCAAGAGCAGTATAATTTCATTCTGCTCCCCACACTGTGAAATATAGAACCATTGGTGTCATGAAATCGAAGAAGTATAAAAATGAAAGTCCTTACTGATTGAAGCATGTGCAGTTTATATTAAATGAAGGATGGAAACAGATCTGTGGCTTTTGCAGTACATGAAAAAATACAGCACCACCGCAGACACCAGCAGGTCAGGGGTGTAAATGGAAATAACTACTTTAGGGACAGGCTGTTCAGGACCCATATTGAAAACCTGTGTGTCGCATATTTTCACAAAATCAATTTATTTCCAGCAAGTTGAGAGCTTTAGGGTTTAAGAAATACAGTTGTAGCCCAAGTGTCAGCAAAGAACAAGTTTTCCAAAAGTAGAAAGCTATTGAAGGTTGTGTCTCTTTTAAGAAAAACAAAGCAGAAACAAATAAATGAAATTCCAAACTATTTCCTTCCATAGGAGTCTAATTGCTATTTCTCTAATATTCACCTCCCCCAAGCAAATTATTATATTTTTATATCTAATGTATGCATACAAATGTGGGTGCACATGTGTGTAGGCAGCATACAATGCACACACATTCCTGTGGTAATGCAGGGTAAAATAGGGATATGAATTAATGAAAAAGACTTCACATGTTGCTATCAAGTGATGTTTTCTAGAGAAGGATCTAAAGATTTTTTAATATTTTGCAGAAGCCTAGCTGTAGGTAACAGGCTTTAGCATTTACAATTTACTTCAAATTAAATACTAATAAATTAAAATTTACTTGAAAACAATTTACAACTTTAAAAAGTTTATTTAAAATTGTTTTCAAGGAGGAACTGTTAAATTGCCTACAAATCAGACAAACTGTATTATGCAGTATATTTAAGTACAGACGAAAACCTTAGAAATGGTGGGAAAAAATCTGCCATTCTGCTTGGGATTTTTACTAACAACACCAAAAGGAAGAATTTCATTATTTCATTGAAAGGCTGCAAAGAACCACACCCTCACCTCTGTCCCTGGAAAGGTGATGGAACAAATCATTCTGGGTGTTATCTCAAAACATGTGGAAGAAAAGAAAGTTTTTGAGAGAGATCAACATGGATTCAGCAAGGGGAAAGCATGCTTTATCAGTCTGATACCCTTCTATGATGTCATAGCTAGCTGGTTAGATGAGGGTAGAGCAGTCAGTGTCACCTACTTTGACTTCAGCAAGGCTTTTGACAGTGTCTCCCCTAACCTCCTCATTAGCAAACTCACAAAGTGTGGGTTAGATGAGTGGACAATCAGGTGGATTGAGAGCTGGTTGAGTGACAGGGCTCAGGGTCATGATCAATGGCGCAGGGTCAAGTTGGAGACCTGTAGCCAGCGGTGTTCCCCAGGGGTCAGTACTGGGTCTGATCTTATTTAACATGCTCATCAATGACCTAGACAAGGGGACAAGAATGTTTGCTGATGATACAAAACTGGGAGGAGTGGCTGACACACCAGAGGGCTGTGCTGCCATCCAGCATGACCTGGACAGGCTGGAGTGTTGGGCAGAGTGGAACTCAATGACGTTCAGCAAGAGCACATGTGGGTTCCTGCACCTGGGGAGGAACAACCCCATTCATCAATATAGGTTAGGAGTAGACCTGCTGGAAAGCAGCCCTGAGGAGAAGGATCTTGGAATACTGGTAGAGAGTAAGTTAAACATGAGCCAGCAAGGTGCCCTTGTGGACAAGTAGGCAAATGGCATCCTGGGAAGCATTAAAAAAAGTGGCCAGTAGGTCAAGAGAGGTCATCCTTCCCCTCTATTCTGCCCTAGTGAGGCCACATCTGGGATCTTGTGTCAAATTCTGGGCTCCGCAGTTCAAGAGAGCACACAAATCACAAAACTTTGGAAGTATGCTCCCTCTTACTCTCCAAAACCCAGTTAGAATGTTGTCTGATACTTCGCCACATATATCTACTCTTTGGTACTGTTTGTTTTGTTTGTTTGTTTTTTTAAATAGGGGAAGATCAAGGGATAGTCTTGCTGCGTTTTGGTAGCACAAAGGTCTGTATAATTAGGATCTTCAGAAGAAAGAAGTTGCCAAATGACTCTTGCTTTTGATGGTGTCTTAGGGCTGTCTGAACAAAATGGAAATAGCTTTTAGCTGCAACATTTGGGGTACAGTGTAGCATCTGAACTGAAGGTCTTAAAAATAGCTTATGAAGTCCCCTTTATTATTGCCCCTTGTCTGCCTTGCTTGCTTCCTTTTAACTGTTCAAAACACTCAGCAGTGAAAGATGGCAGTCATTAAGTGAAGACTTAAAGACTCAGAGGCTGGAGAAGTGCTATAATTTACTGGCAGAGACTGGGGTGGATTTACTTACTCTTGAATGGTTCATCACATCAGGCAAATCAGAGAATCTAATGATTGTTCCATTACAGACTATGATCTGGTTTGTATGGACATTATATTTTTAAGGAAAACTGTTGCAGGCAGAACCCTGTTCTCTGCCACTGATATTACAGCAGCTACTTAGTTTCTACTGTGGTCCAAAGTGGGACAGGAAAGCGAACATAGGGCCAAGAAGTACCTTAAAACAAAACAACACTTCTGCAACTGCCATGAAAAAGGAGATTTTTATAATCTCCTGAACTGTATATTCTTATTCTTTTATGAAATAGACCTTACCAACTCTTAATCATACCTGAAACACATAAAATATGTATTTCTATAGCTGCTGTGCTTGGGAAATCCAAGTAATATTCAATAAATATTTATATATATACAGCTACATGCATACACACACATATGTATATATATACACACTTGCTAGCACTTTTTAAGCTTTTTGTACACGTATGTTCTTTTCAACATCAGCCTAAATATTAATTCATAAATGTGATCAATTTAATCTTATCTGTTATCAAGGTAATGCAAAAAATAACCTTATCTGCAAGGAAATTGACAGTAGGCAGCAGTTGCAGGATAAAACATCACTAAGCTTGCATTAGCAACATTATCTTCCTGAAAGCATATTTTCAAAGAAGTTAAGAGTTTTTTCTTCCTCTTGCATCTATTTGTTAAAATCTTTCTCTTTGCATAATCAAAACAATTTTGTCAAGATTAATAATTTCCAATATTTCACTGAAGACATAATTCTAAAATGCAAATATATATCAGATTATCTGCAGAAATCTTCAACAATATTAAACTTATGAACTAGAGAGAAAAAAAAAAAAACTATGCTGACACTTAGACAGGAGGGATAAAGATGTATTCTCATAAATATTACAAATTGAATGTATTTTTGTATTTGCTTCACAATCACATAAATACTGTTTCTTCCCATTTAAATGCTTTGAAAATATTTTCTCAATAGAAAATGTTTCTATCTTGTTAATTTTATATTCTTACTAAAATAATTTTCACTACCACATGCATTTCTTTAAATATGAACTAAAAATAACCTCTTCCAATCTAACATTCACAATAGACATAAAAAATGGGATTCTGATAGCTTTTAAAGAACTGAAGATCAGTAAAATGAAAGACTCATTGCTGATCAGCTATAGGAAATATGGTTTGCTGCATCAGGTATGACATGGTTTTAGAGGTATTATGCTTTAGAGAGCATAAGTAAGAAAGCAATTTTATTTTAAAAGATAAGAAAATAAGAGAAAAACATGAAAATGTGGCATGCAACAGCAGGAGTTATCATATGTGCAAGCAGCCTTTAACAACACAGATTTATTCAAATGTCAGTAAAAAGAATTTGAACTGTAAGAAAGCAAAACTTTTAAATAATTCCCCATTTGCAAAAAGATACTTGTACCTTTCTATTTTAAGACAAAGAAAATATAAAACCAAAGCCACAAATCTCTATGCAATATTTGCTTTCTTTGTGATATTCCTATTGCTTTTATCTTGCTCATGTTTGTCTTTGTATTTTGAATTTCCATCTTGAATTTCTACTTCTGGGGAGAAAGAATTCACATAGTAGTCCTATTGTTTACAACAATAGCTAATTGTCCTTTTCTGGAAAACAGCACTACTACTAAAGATCCTGGCTGTGAAATCTGCATTCAGTTCCTTGCTAGCAGATTTGCATGCTTCTTTATGAGAAGGAAACTACAGCTCACATAAGGCAGTGGAAAATAAAAGAGAAAATATAGTTTAGTATTATGATTAAATTTTAGAAAAAGAAATGTCTTGATTCTGTTCAAAGACAAAGTATGCTTAGATATGTTGGACTGATGCACAATAAAATAGATATTTTTTTCATTATATCCAAATAACATCACATAATTTCTTTAAGAAGTGAACTGTTCTTGATTAATTTTTTTTAAACCAGGGAGCAGAAAAATTAAAACAGTTCTACTTAGATGTGTTTTTTAACATATAAACTACTAATTGAAGTGGGCTTTGAAATATGCTTAAGAAAGCAGTTAGGACTTACACAGCCTGACCAGCTAGGCTTTGAGGCATAACCAGAATCTGAAATACCGTATTAGGTGTCCCTTAATCCTGGCAACCTTAAGGAGTAAAGAATGAGTGATGATGCTCCAAACACTAGGTTTGTATCCATCATAATTGAAAAGAGCGACCAAATTGCATTTTGTGACTGGTTGATGAAATAGATATCACAGGTCACAGAGATGACATAGTAACTGTCAGAAAAGGATATTAAATTATCTATTGTCCTGTAAAGAAGAAAACATTTATCTTTGATAAATTGTCAAGCCCTTTTGCAAAGAGTTCATGGCCACAAACTCATAAAAATATCCTTAGAGGTTACTACTTCTCTTGAAATCATGATTGATTTTTTTTCTAATGTTAATGTATTTTCTTCAATGACTGCTGCTCACTTATTTTTACAGTTCCACAAACACTACATGGGTAAAGATGGTGGAAGTATTGGTTTTCTTATTAATACAGTCATTGGTGTCATGACCTGACAGCACAATACCTGCCTAATGTAAGCATGATGTCATTTCTTTTATTCCAAGGTTGTCTTACTAGCTTCAATCATCTTCTGGGTGTTAGAAATTACTTCAGAGAAACACAAGAGATTTTTGATAGCCAGTACCACTTTAATTCCTAACATATTCTGTGTCTTCCAGTCAAAGAAGGCAGACAGAATTTAGTTTAGACATACAATTGAGAACCCCATTGTCATTCAGATAATATGTAAAGCTGATGATTTTAATTCAGTCTTTAAAGAAAATCAATTTTCCACTGACACGACACATGTAACAATATAGGTACTTGATGTGATCACAGATTGACCTAAAGTCTAAGTGCATGTACTGGTTTTGGCTGGGATAGAGTTAAATTTCTGTGTAGTAGCTGATATTGGACTACGTTTTGGATTTGTGCTGAAAAACTGATAACACAGGGATGTTTTAATTATTGCTGCACCGTGCTCACACAGAGTCAAGGTTTTTCTGCCTCTCACACCATATGAACAGCAAGTAGGATGGGGCTGCACAAAAAGGTGGGAGGGGACACAGCCTGGACAGTTGACTCCAACTGACCAAAGGGATACTCCATACCATATGGTATCATACTCAGACATAAAACTTAGGGAGATGTTGGCAGTGGGAAGGCTACTCAGGGACTGTCTGGGTATGGGTTGGTTGGTGGCAAGCAATATTTTTAATTTGCATTGCTTGCTGTTCTTGATTTTTATTTTCCTCTCTTTTTTTTTTTTTCTTACTCTTATTATTATTATTGTTACATTGTTTTTATTTCAACCCGTTATTGTTTTGTTTTGTTTTGTTTTTCTCACGGTTTCCCATCCAGTTCTCCCTCTAATCCACCGGGGGGAGTGAGAGAGCAGCTTTGTGGTGCTTACTTGCTGGCCAGTGTTTAAAGCACAACAGAATGAAGAACTGTACCGAATCTGGCTGGGATGAGGTTAACTTTCCTCATAGTAGCCTGCATGGGGCTGTTTTGGATGTGTGATAGCACACCAGTGTTTTACTGCTGAACAGGACTCTCACTCCTGGAGTGCTGACCTGAACTGACCAAAGGGATATTCCATGCTCAGCAATTAAAACTGCATGGTAGTCTTTCAAAAATAACTGTTGTTTTCAGGGTGGGTGGGCATCAGTCTATTTGTTAGATAAGGTGAGTGATTGCCTCTGTATCACTTGCTTTTTAAAAATTGTTTCTTCCCATCTTTTGTTTCACTTACTGAAATGTTTTGTCTTGACCCATGTTTTTTTCTTACTTTTTTTTTTTATGATTCCTCCTTGAGACAAGAGGGTGGAAGCAGCTCTGTAGGTGCTTACTTGTTGGCTGAGGTCAACCAACCACAGAAGCATAACCATTCTAATGACTTCCTATGTCACATATCTTTCTAGTTAATGTTTGTGTTTTAATATTAATACAATAGAATGGTCAAATTATATGTTAACATTAAGACATTCTAGACAGTAATTAAAGCTTCAAATGGAAGAGACCTTTAAGTAAAAACCTGGTCTAAGCCATAAATAAGAGCTATAGTAGCATACAATAAGGACAAATAGAGAGCTGCATTACAAGTCTAAACAGAGTAGACCTACAATTATCTGTTCCTTCCTCCTCTATTTAAAAATTGTCCCCTTTCTTTTAAATTGTATTTCCTTCACTTTTCCCATCCCTTCTGTCTCAGTGCCATTTTCACTGATGTACCTGTGTTCACAAATACAGAATTTGCATCATTGAAATACAGTGCAGGAATGAAACATCAATATTCTCTTTGTACTGGTGTTTTATTCCTACTATGTATTTCAATAGGAAGACTAAATGTCAAATACCAGCAATTACACAATGAATACATGATTTTTTATATATTTAGTGGCTAAAAAACCAAACCAAACCAAACCAAAAACCCACCGAAGTTATATTTTTATTCAAGGTTTGACCAAAAAACATGTAACTGCTAGACAAGTGAGAATATAAGTAGTCTCAGTTCAAGGACTGTAAATTTTCATTTTGAGTATTCCTGGTACAAACTTAAATACATTCAGTGTGACATTTAAGAAACGACTGAAAGACAAGGAAGCAAGGCAGGAATTTTAATTTTTCTACATTGATTTTTAGTGCTAAAGGAACTTGATTGACAATACTAGCAGCTAAAATCCTTAGTATTATCTATGGATTTAATATGTATTGCTAATTCTTGGAACAAGAAGGAAATTGAGTGTCCTTGTCCATCCACTGTATAACTTTCATGGTGAGACAGAAGAGAGGTCAATTTTTATGAGATCTTTTGTTGACTAATGCATTGACAAGTAGGATGAAACATCTACATCACTTTCTATCCCCCTACTGAGAGTAGCATCATCACTTGGTATGAAGGTAAGACCTAAAACTGTACCTTTCAGAACAGAGTTACTTTATCCACCAAACTGAAAACTTTTAAAGTAAAAAGATTATGAGGAAATATGCATCTGTTCTAAACACATTGAAATGAACCAAATGTCTTCTTTGTGGAGGCACAATGAAAAAGCAAGCCATTTTACATCTCCCCATTTCCAACTGCGGAAAACAGAAAGGTTCAACAAATGCCCCAGAGAATGATAACTTTACTGTATCATCCCACTAGTCTATCTTTAATCACATCCGATTCCAACAGTTTAATACACAAAGTTTACTTTAAAGAGTCATGTTACTCTCTGGAATGAACCACTTAATTTTAGCATTTTATATTTCTGTCTTAAAATTCTGGTTTTCATCTTTCTGTCATACAAGAAAGGCCATGTAAAGAATCCTCTAGAGATCAGCATTTTAAGCATTGTTAATGGCATCTCCTATGAGGACACAAATGTTCTAGACCACATTTATGAAAGACTCACAAAATCAAGACACAAAATAGGGATTTGTAGCAGTACTTAAAGAACAAGATGAGAGCAGCAATATTTTATGGACCTCACATTTATCTCCAAATCAGATAATTTTGTCTACATTCATACACTTACTACTAGAAATTCTCTGTCCCTATCTTACATTCTTGTTCAGGTAATTAAAGCATTTTCAGTTTGAGATAAGCAATGTGATAAATTGTACTTACATATTTGTAAACCACAACTGATCAGCTTTAGCCCTTATTCACTGTCTATTGCTACTTCTCAGAAACATTATCAAGCTGCTCCAATTAATAGACTTGAAAAATCATTGCATAGGTGCATCTTTTCCACTTTTCCAAAATTTCCATACACTCCTTCATATTTGCAATAAAAAGTTCAATGACTGTGGTAAGCAGTGTACCCTTTTGCAGAAACACCAAGTTTTAAGATACAGTATTTTTCCTGAATAAAGATGCAAACAAGTGCTTGAACAAACTGGAAAAGGGTACATACATTCCAGCTCCCCAGTATGATGCACATAGCATTGTTACAGTGCCCTGGAAAGGCTGTAATTAATTGTGTTTCAAATCCACTCTGTTATGAAAGACCGTATTTTCTTTTTCCTTGTCATTAGCTTGCTGTTAATAAAGGTTAAATAAGTGGTACTAACGTTTTGTTTTGTCATGAAACCAAAATAAATTTTTCTTGTATAATCCAGTTTCAGGGAGTATAACTTGACAGAAGGAAAGTTACAGATTTATTTATTTTTAATCAGCGTTGTTTTTATAAAGATTTTCATAAATCCAGGTGAAAATTTCTCCTATTAGAATATCTGATGTTCCATGGATGTATATAAAACTAATGTTGCCAGTCTTGGGAGGACTTGTGTAATTCACCTGAGATTAGTATCTGTGAATTGGAAAATCAAATTTAACTCATGCCAGTAAACTTCCATGATATATATGCCACTGTACTGTGCTTTCCATCTATACAGAAGAAAAGCCTCATTCAAATTCATCTTTTCACACATTCATAGCTTTGGAGCTTGTAAACTGACTTGTAGTATCCTTCATTGGTAGAAAACATGCATCCTTTTCACCTGCAAGTATTTATTTGTGCATGATGTGTGGAAAGTGTTTTAAGATTCCTTTAAAAATATTACTGGATTGAATTTTGTCTCTTCAGTCACATTCTTTGTGGACAGCATTTTGACCATTTCATTTAAATTGTATTTCTTGAAGAATGAAGACATCATGCAGACAGTAATCTTTAAAACTCATTTGACAGCTATATTTTTAGAGGACACGTGAAATAAATATTTGAAACATGATGAAAGCTGTACTTCCACATTATAATTTTGATCTAGTGAAAAAAAAAAGGATGGTCACTACTGGCTGAAATAAGAAATTGCTTGATGACCTCATACATCTTTCACTTCATCCTAACAAAACTTGTACAGGATATACCAGATTTTAGACAGAAGCAGCATTCATAGGATCATCAAATTGTTCAGTTTGGAAAAGACCTCCAAGATCATCAAGTCCAACCTTCTACTCAACACCTCCATGACCACTAGACCATGTCCTGAAGCACCACATCCAACTTTTTTTTTAACACCTCCAGGGATGGTGACTCCACCACTTCCCTGAGCAGCCTATTCCAATGCTTAACTACTCTTTCAGTAAAGAAATTCTTCCTACTGTCTAATCTGAACTTCCCCTAGCACAACTTGTGGCCATTTTCTCCTGTCTTATACTTTAACTTAGGGACTTGTCAAAGCACTCATGAAAATCTGTTGTAGCATTCTGATTATGTTTTTGTCATAATTTTAGGCTCTATATTAGTCTGAAGTTAGGTGAAAGAGTTCAGAGAAGATTGTACGAATACAAAGTGCCTCAAATTCCTGTTTTATAACAGTTGCAGTTTACACCTACTCACTTGCTCAGTTATGTTTCACTGTGAGCTCAGACTTCATATTCAAAGCTGACATCAGTAAAAAATAGCACATTCTGTTTGGTTTGTGGTCCAATCTATACAATTCTAGTAGATTTCTGACTGCAACTGTCACAACATGGCTCAAAATTCAATTCACTTTACTGAGTCTGGTTCCCAAGTTTTGTTCTGAACTTTTCTCATAGCCTAGCTGCTTTCCTGCTTATACCTGCATAAATGTATTTGATATAGTAACTCCTGTTTCTCATTGTGTTGATAAGCATGTTTTACAATTTAAATATTTTACATTTCAATCTCTTCCTAGCACTTCATGCTACAAGACTGTAAATGCTACAATTTTCATAGTATGGATGAACCACTTATGGAACGTAAGATGTGTATCTTCAGCTTAATCCAGAATGATTCTCCATTATATTGTATACTTGGGAAGAGGCTATAAACAATAAATGGGCAGTTAGAGACAACACAGGCTGAAATGGTAGGGAAACATGGTATTAAGCAAATAGGATTATACTATAAAGTTTGATAAGAGTTCTTAATGGTCAGGTCTACTAAAATGTTATTGGATGTCTTCCCAACTTTGTGAGCAGTTTTATGTAGAGTTTTCTGAAAGATAAGTATCATTTATAAGACTGTTTGGAGGACAAAGCTTTCAATTCCTAGCAACAAACTAACTGCATATTTGTAAATTCTAATAACAAGGTAAATGGTCAAATGAAATTTTTCCAGGAAAACTGCCAAACTTATTGCAAGCATATTTCATTCTTAGCATGTTTTACTTATGTCAAATATATCTTCTCCTTTATGAAGAACAATTTGCTTAATGGAATCATAACATTGTGAGTATTTACACTAATTGTGGGATATTTTCCAAAACCTTTGCCAGCCAATATGTTTGTAAGTGAACATTAACTCTGTAGGGTTTGGGTTTTATGTAATAGATATGGTCGCATTTTTTTCTTTCATTAAGTAATCTTTGAAGATCACATAATTGAGATTATATACTACACAGGATATAGTATCCGGATATAGCATGGTCTGTTCATACCAGAAAAAAAATACAGATACTGATGACAAATCCTATTTCTTAAAATAGCTAAAATCATTGATCAATAAGCAATTTTTGGCAAACATTATGTACAGCAACTAACCTATTACATGCTTGTCTATCCTCAAAGCCCTTCGTTCATTACCCGAATCTCATCACCCTACAGCTGTTCCCTACACTCATTACTCATTTCTGCTCTGTTTGAAAGAGAGAATTTATTATGTAAACCACAACTGTTTTCTATATTTCAGTTTCTTTCTAGATCCTTTCTGCTTCAGATGACTTCCCAACTCTGGCAAAGATTAAATTTATACTATTTAGATACCTTTTGTTTTACTCTATTTTTCTCTCCCTTCTTTCCCCCACATGCTTCATTACTATTAGTTGCTTACTGTTAAAAGTCATGTGTAAATATGTTAGACATAGTTGCCAAATGTCATGCATTTTTTGCTAGCCCATGTAGTCTTTGGTTTTCCACATTTTTTGTGTACATTTCCACAACATTCAGTACCACTGCACCTAATCACAAGATTCCTCTTTTTTTTTTTTTTAAAGTAAAACCAAAAAAGCGCAAAAGCACATTATATATTATCAGCAGTGCAAGAAAATGAAGTAATAGAATATATTTTTGTTAAACGTCTTGCACTGTCTTGCTTGCCACATCCTATATCCTCCAAAATCTCCCCTTGAGTAGGATCCATGCAGAGTTAGACCAACCTCTGCTTTCCAGGAAGATAATCATAGAAACATGAGACAAAACATATAAATGAATCAGACAACTGTCCATTGCAAGTTGTTAGTGTCCTTCTTATTTCAAAATTCTACTGCCATGAACACGTTTCTATTACTGTAGTATATAAGCTGTGTACAGATATATATAGAATCCTCTATGATCATGTAATGGCAGTTATTTTGTGTAAGATAACTCACACAAATTGAATAGTAGTTTGTTTCCGAACTAGACTCAACATGTATAATCATGTTTCCCCATTTTTCCAGGTCCTAGAAGAATGAACATATATAGACCCCAAAACCCTCAGCTTGCACATACCATTTTTTCCTATATGCTTAGATGCTTTGCTCTGGGCATTCAATCCCACTTCTCCTGTACTCTAAAAATATATAGCATGCTTTTCAGAAGTTGAATAACTTGGAGATTTTGATTGTCATTTACAGTACAGTAGAGCACAGCTGATTAGCCTGTGGGCTTTTCTGAGCACTGTAGTACGTTCTGGGCCCAGGATTACTTCCACTAGAAGAGTTATCCCTTTCATTTGTGACAGTACCAGCCTGTTAGCAACACATATAATAGTAAAAAGTACCCTAGGATGTCTATTAGCCCTCAGAGTGAAGACAGGAAGTTGACATGTGTTAATTTTGCCTGCCAGTTTGCATCAGTTTGTAATGAACGGATGTGATACATTGTGGTGACAGAGGAGCTTTCTATCAATAGATACTTAATCTGCTTTCTTAACAGTTTAACTGAACAGATCCTCCCTTGCTTTCCCCATCTAGGGAGTGATAACGTGTATATACAATCACTGAAGAAAATGCCAGCAAAGCACAGACAACATGGGATACATGTCTCTTATTTCAGCTCACATAGGCCATTCCATCACGGGCTTCCTAGAAAGAACAAGTGTGCAAAGCATGACATCTTTGTCACCTCTCCTACATTTAGGAACATGTCTGAGCTTCACAAATGCATCCTTGCTTCTAAAGATAAACACTGTACTGAAATGTGCATTTTAAAATGCAGCTATAGCACCTACTATACATATGTACAGCTCCTACTATACATAGTACAGCTCCTACTATACGTATGACCTACTTTCTCTGGCATCTTTGCAACATTATTAGATATATGTAAATATAATTACATTTGTAAGTACCTTTTTAGATTGGTAATAATTTGACAAAGAGTAATGCAAACATTGTGAGATCTGATATCCTTACAACAGATTCTCAGAATTTACGCAACCTCCTCAGCTACAGACAGAATTAAAATTTCTCAATGAGACTGTGGTAGGACTTGTATTTGGTCATCAATAGCATATGTTTTGATTTCTGTGCTATAAGCCTGGCATCATCTAACTGATCTTTGCTAATCAAGAGTCCCTAGTAATTGTAGTGGGTTGGTTTATTCTTTGAATGGTCTAAACTAGTTGCTCTTTTTTCCGACTTTAATTTTAATTAAGGTGAATGGATTGGATAGTGGGTTGGTTTGTTTGTTTCTTTTCCATTGAATGGCTTTTCTAGCCTGAAATCCACTAAAACCTAGACATTTTGCCTTGAGCATAAAATTTTCATGAAGTTCAGCCAAACCCACCATGTAATTGTCTCAGACTCTGTCAATTTAATACATAGTCTCCAGTGTTTTTCTCCTTTATGCAATTGTAAAAACCCATCATATTACCTCTAAGGCCTCTGACTGTGAATAACTTTGTTTTGTGACCTTTATTTGTCTTTTTCTTTCAAGCTTTTAATGGACTGTATACTCTTGTTTTCTTGTCTCTCATTATTTTTCATTGCCAGCCTTGTTTATCTTATGACATCTTATACTTGCTTCATCACCCTCACAGTAAGGAAGTTTCTCCTCATATTTAGATGGAAGCTCCTGTGTTCAGCTTGTGCCCGTTGCCCTTTGTCCTGTCACTGGGCACCACTGCAAAGAGTCTGGCTCCATCTTCCTTGCACCCACCCTTTAGATATTTATAGACATTGAGAAGGTCTCCTCTCAGTCTTCTGGAGGTTGCACTTGATCTCCGGAAGTCCCTTACAACCCCTACCACTCTACGATTCTATGATTCTCCAGGCTAAATAGACAGAGATCTCTCAACCTTTCCTTGTAAGAGAGATGCTCCAATCCCCCAGTCATCTTCATTGCCCTCTAGTGGACTCTTTCCAGTAGTTTTCTGCCTCTCTTGAACTGGAGAGCCCAGAACTTGACACAACTTTCCAGATGTGGCCTCACCAGGGCAGAATAGAGGGGGAGGATGACCTCCCTTGACCTACTGGCCACCCTTCTTAATGCATCCCAGGATGCCATTTGCCTCCTCGTTCACAAGGGCACCTTGCTGGCTCATGTTTAACTAACTTTGAATCTTTACTAAGGGTATACTCAAGCTTAATTGTACACATAATCTCACAAGATAAACTATTGCTTTATCTTGTTTTCTGTGTAGTAAATAATCAGGTGTACCTCACCATCAAATGCTTTTTTTTTTCTTAAAGCATTTTCTTAAAGCATTTACTATTTCAAGCTTTGTTGAAATGCTGCTTTGTGTCAATAAATATATTGTTACTTCCCTCTTGTGAGCGACGTGCATAACTCCATTCTCACGACAGCATGTTAACCTGATTCTTAATTCTTACCCATAAGATCTCAATGGGTTCTTCATCCTCTCCTAGGCAAAGCTGGGTGCATTCCAGGTGGTCTTTCACATAAACCACCAGTCCACCACCACACCTTGCTGGCCTATCTTTCCTGAATAGTACATAGCTGTTCATACCACCATTTCAGTCATACAAGCTATCCCACCATGTCTCAGTAATTGCCATGAGATCATGGCTTTGGGACCGCACACAGATCTCTAGTTCCTCCTGTTTGTTCCCGATACTGTGCACCTTAGTGTACAGGCATTTCAGAGAGGTGGTCAAGCATGCAGGTTTCCCTGAAGGACAGTGGTGGGATATACCATAGTCATACACAACCCCAGGATGGTTTGCCTTCTGGTTCTTGTCTTTGGAGGTAGCTAAGGAGCATTTGTGGCAAGTCTGGTCAACCTGGCTTATTCCCCAGATGGATGCACTGACATGTGCATTTCCATTTTGGACCCCACCCCCCAAATCCTTCAGTTTAAAGATTGTTTCACCAATCTGGCCAGCCTGTTACCAAAGATTCTCTTACCTTTTCCAGACAGGTGTATCTCATCCTTCTCCAACAGGTTATACTCTTTGAAGAATGTCCCATTGTCACAAAAACCAAAGCCCTCTTGATGGCACCAGCCACATAGCCAGAAGTTGATGTGCATTTTATTTTGGGTTACCCCCTTCCCTCCAACTGGTAAGACTGATGAAAAGATAACTTGTGCACCATTTTTTTCACTTGTAGTCCTAAGGCTTTATAGTCCTTAATTCTGCTCAGCTTCTGGCTTGCTGTGTCATTCACGCCCACATGAAAGAGTAACAGGCAATAGTAGTTCGTGCTTTTGATCAACTGTTGTACCCTTTCAGTAACTTATCTTAGTTCTTATGAGGCAGAAGACCGTTCATGACTGTCAGGCTGGCAGATGGGTGCCTGAAGGCCCTTTAACAGAGTCATCCACTACGAGTACTCATTGGTTCTTCTTGTGGTGTTTACTGTGTGCTGCTTTTACAGTTACTTCCTGCAGCTCTTGTTTGTAGGTGTCTGTGGTTGTTAAAATCTCGTATCTGTTCGTGGTTGTAACTGTAGAAGGTGGAGACTGAAGGGGATTCTTGCTTTTGTAGGTCACCAGTGTCCATGGTGCCTCATTTGTGGCGTTGTCCTCGACAGGAATGTGACTGCAAAACCACCTATCTATCTCCACCTCAGCTCTACCCATTCTGTGCAACCCTTCAACAGTTTCTTGTAACTGTCACCTGATGTAATAAGTCATCAACCCGTGCACACCTTGTACAGGAACTTCCCTTGTCACCAGGAGTAGGGTTTGGGCAATCCCTACAGCTGCTTTCTGGATTGAGGTCTCATCTGTTACCAGTTTTGCCTGGGTAGGTCCATCAGACACCGCTGGAGCTCCCTCGGAAGGAGCAGGAGTTTTACTCCCGAGGCGAGCACACACCGTTTTGGTCGAGCCCTTGCCCACAGCCGTAGTCCCGCAAGGAGGTTCCAGCGCCCTCCCCGCAGCTGCGGGACCGCTACGATGTCGCCCCGAAGGCCGCGGCACCTCAGCGCCCTCGCCTCGCGACAACGACCGCTGCGCCAACGGCCGCGCCACGCGCTGGCTGACGCGCCGCGCTCCGTGCCGCTCGCGCTCCACTGGGCAGCGCTGGGTGGCAGCGGGGTGGCCGCCGGAGGTGCTGCTCCGCCCGGGCTGCCTCAGCTGCCGCCCACAGGCTGTCGGCCCCCGGCACAAGGAGCCTATCTCCCGCCTTCCCACATCCCCTAAAAGAGCCAAAAAAAAAGAGCCAAAAAGAGCCCTTTGCTGGTCTTTTCTGTTGCGATTTCCCCTCCCCAGAGCGGACTCACGGCACTGGAGCTGATCCCCCAGCGAGTGGGCGCCTTCGCGTGCGAGCACACGTGCCACAGGTACTCCCCCCGCGTGACGCCACTCGCTACTTTTATGCCGGGAGTGTCTCGGCGAGTGCCTGTTGTGGAGGTTCCGCCTCGTTCGGATCTGCTGCCGGTAGGGCTGCTCCTCCCGGGCTGCCTCAGCGGCCTCTGTAGCCGCCCGCAGGCTGCCGGCCCCGGCACAGCCCAGCCGCTTTCCCAGCTCTCAGAAGCCCCCGAAGGCCTTGCTGGCCTTTGTCGCCTCGACTCCCTTCGGCAGCGCGGGCTGACCTGCGCTGCAGCTAGCCTGCTCGGCAAATCATGAATGAATGGAAAAATTCAGGGAGTAATGTTTATAATTTTAAAAATAATTCCAGACAAGTATTTTTGAATGGATTTTTTTCCCTCATATTTGCAACATATTGAACTTAAA
>JANIJG010018935.1:0-14769 GCA_024611175.1 Megaceryle torquata
AATCATGGTACCTCAGGAAGATGATGTTTCATGTGAGGACTGGGGGAGGGTACCCACCTCCACCCCACTGGGACCTCACCAGGGAATGTCCACCTCCTGCATACCTCCTCATGCCCAGCTGACAGCTCACCTAGCCTGGTGGACTGGGGGCAGAAAAAGACCCAAACAACTGAGGTAAATTGAAGATCAGGAGATCCATGATCAGTTTAAACAAATTAAAATAAAAACAAACTGTCAAACTTCAGTGACAGTGGCAACAATTTCTTTTTGACCCCTTTCTAGCATCATCCCATGGACATGAATGCAGATGGGCTCTGTTTTCTGAAGGAGGGCATCAGTGGCATGGGTTGTGGCCACTGTGCGCCATGTGGCTCCCATGGGAGGCCACTGCAAGGAGAAGGAACTGATTCATTCTCCCAAGGGCTGTTTATGCTTTTGGTTCTTTCCTCAGGCTGAAGAAACTGGGTGTTGCTTGCCCACAACATCTGCAGCTCCATTGCAGCTGCATACTTTCATTTTCTCACTCCACAATTCCTGGAAATCTCTGCTTTCCCCAAGCATGGCGGGTCCATGTGCACAACAGCTGAACTATCCACAGGATTTAAAAGTCCTTGATTACTCCTCAGATGATGCACCAGAACAGCTTCATCATTATTGCCTATTCCTGAAAAGCCTCATGCCCATCTTTACATGCACATGAAGGATATCTCAATGTGTTTGACAGTAACATAGTGTTTACTGGTCACTAAATAATGCACAGTGGGCTTGGGAGTGTTTAGCACTTTCCCAATCCCTCTGAAGTTGCTCAGAACTGGGGATCCCTTGTTTACCAGCTCAAAAAGCTCTTACACTAACCGCCTCCTTGCCCAAAAACTTCTGTTGCGAACACCCCAAATGGAGACCTAATGCAATGCTGCCGATAGAAACTTAATTGTAACAGGGTGTTTGCAGAAACATGAGACACTTAGCAGTTGTTTTCTATTGTTCTTTCCTTAGTTACACATTTATTTTAAGTCTTTCATCATCTATTTGGCATTCAGAACGGTGTCATTACTGTTTGCTAGGAACAGTTGTTTGTGGTACTAGGTGTACAAAATCAATTGCACAGCATGATCCAGAGCTTTACAAAAAAGCTTCTAAATGTAGCAGAACAAAACAAATGGCTAGAAGAGGTCAGTTAGTGAAAGTTAAAAAAACAAACACACATTTATTTTTTTTTCTTGCTTTCAGAGACTTTTAAAAAGCTTATATATGTAACAAACATAATTTCTTTAGCCGAAGGAGGCCCACCAAGGTAAAAAAGTAAACTTACTTTTGCTCTCTTAACAATCTTCATCATAGTTCTGCTCTTACTGTAATCTCGGTGATTTGAAGAGCTGCTGTTGTTTTAGGAATCATATTGAAGATTATCTCTTATGAACATGGCAAACAGAAGATTATTAAAATGGAAAGGGAGTAAGGCAAATCTTGGACCTGCCAAGTGTCCCTCACACACTTGACACTATGCATGTTTTTGAGCACTAAGTTTGTAGGGATGACTTCTGTGTGGAAATTTAAACAAGCAAATCTTTGTAGATTCTGGCTTCACAGGGAAGTGGGCCCATGGGTTTTCCTCTTGTTTGCTACAACTTCCGAGATAATTTTGCATTTCTGTTGTTTGCAACAGTGGGATTAATTGCTGTTGTTGAACATCAAGTTCTGTGAGGATTATTTTTTAGGAAAAAGGGATTCTCAGCAGGAGGCCCAGTTGCACCATTCATCCATTGAAAGTGAATATTTTACTTGTGTTTTAAATTAAAAATCAATAGAATATGTTTCCTTAGCAATTTAGCATTTATAGAAATATTTCCATTGTTTTTAGAGTGAGAAAACAAAGCAGATTTTGTTTACAGAGCATGAATCTAAATGCAAATTTGGCTCAAGTATAAGAAGACTTTATAATGGCTCCTGACTCTTACAAAGACATTGTTTAAGAAGAGTTGTCATTCACTGTACAAATAAAGAGCTGCAACCAGGGCTTATGAATGGGCTGATAAACCAATTTTTTCCTATTTATTTTCTTCTACCTTGCAGGTTTATGACAGGCCACAAAAACATTCTGCTCTGCACTATGATCCAGGCCTCCAACAAGACTTCACCGGTGACACCTTAAAATCAAAGCACCAGCAGAAGAGTAGCAACCAGCACCATCTTGACTGGTCAGCGAGTTCTGATACTGGATCCACTTCTCAAAGTTGCTTCATCAACACAGAACCTGGCCGAGAAGCAGTTAGTGCCACCAAGGTCCCCTCTCTAGAGCCCGGAGTTTCCTTCAGCAAATCCCAAGCAAAGAAGTCCTGTGCCAGCAGCACATGGGGGCAGTTATCGGCCAGTACTAAAGAGCTTGCCATTTGCAGTGCAGTCCCATCACCCAACAACATCAGCGCGACCGCCCAGCCAAGCAGCATCTCAGAGTGCAATGGGCTTCTGCCTCTTGGTGATCAGGAGGGAGGTGTGCAGCTGGAGGCCCCTGATCAGCCTGCTGGGAGTACAAAGAAGAAATCCAGCAAAAAGGACTTGATAAGTCAAACCATCCAAACTGCAGATATCGAATGGGTGAAGAGTGCTCAGAAAGCATTTGACAGCAAATCCCATGACAGCATGGAAGGGAAAAAGGAGTCTTACTCGATGGACAGTGTGTTGGATACATCACCCTTGAAACAGAATCCCACTTCTGCTAGCACTTGTGAAAGTGACACCAGTCATGTGCGAATTACTATTCCAATAAAGTCTCCAACAACAGATACATCCAGCCACAAAAGGAAAAAAAGGCAATCCACAAAATCTTCCATAGAGAAAATTATCCAGGAGAAAAGCCTGCCTTCTGGACTTGCTATGAGCAGTGAAGTAGCAAACAGGACTAGCTCTCAACCAGAGGGGAGTAAAAAAGATCTTCGAGCCGCAAAGCCAGGGAAAGTGATTGAAAATGAATCCCCCTTAATAGCTATCGACAGTGGTGTGCTCATGGACAAAGCTTCCCCAAATAGTGCTACCAGACTCAGAAAATCTGTATCTGTGACATCTACTCTCCTACCCACTGATCTTCCCACAGCTGCTAAGTTATCGGAGGTCCAGCACCCCAAACATGCAGCTAAGCGGCGATGGACCTGCAGCAAACCTAAATCTATCCTTCGGGAGACCTCCATGACAACATCTGAGAAGCTGATGGTGGAGCCTCCCTCAGCCTATCCCATCACACCATCCAGCCCTCTGTATACTAATACAGACAGTCTTACTGTGATCACCCCTGTCAAGAAAAAAAGAGGACGACCAAAGAAACAGCCTTTGCTCACTGTTGAAACCATTCATGAGGGAACCTCCACCAGCCCAGTGAGTCCAATCAATCATGAATTTCTAGGAACAAAGAAAAAGAAGAGGAGACAGAATCTGGCCAAGTTGTCCCAGATGATCCCAGGAGAGGACAAGTCCATCAGTGAACTCAAGTTCCACAAAAAAGTTGGGAAGCTTGGGGTCTTGGATAAGAAGACCATCAAGACCATCAATAAAATGAAGACCCTCAAACGGAAGAATATTCTCAATCAGATCTTGTCCTCCTGCTCTAGCAGCATTGCTCTGAAAGCAAAAGTCCAGCCACCATCTAGCGCTGGGCCAACCACCATTGATGCCAGACTAGGGAAGCAGATCAATGTCAGCAAGAGGGGGACTATCTATATTGGTAAAAAACGGGGTAGAAAGCCAAGAGCAGAGCTGCAGCCTCAGCCAGAAGAACCTAAGACAGCCATCAAGCACTCAAGGCCTGTTTCCAGCCAGCCAGAAAACCCAGCAGTGCCTTCCAACCTGCAGTCACTTGTGGCATCGTCACCAGCAGCTATTCATCCGCTTTCGACACAGTTAGTAGGGACTAACGGCAACCTTAGCCCTGCAAGCACTGAAACTAATTTTTCAGAGTTAAAAACTATGCCAAATCTTCAACCTATCAGTGCTCTTCCTACTAAAACCCAGAAAGGAATGCACAGTGGAACATGGAAGCTGTCTCCACCCAGGTTAATGGCTAATTCACCTTCCCACCTCTGTGAAATAGGTTCTCTGAAAGAAGTCACGCTGTCGCCAGTGAGCGAGTCTCACAGTGAGGAAACCATACCGAGCGACAGTGGGATAGGTACAGACAACAACAGCACTTCTGACCAAGCCGAGAAAAGCTCAGAATCCCGCCGGAGATACTCCTTTGATTTCTGCACCCTGGACAATCCAGAGGCTATCCCATCTGACACCAGCACAAAGAACAGGCATGGTCACCGGCAGAAGCATCTCATTGTGGATAACTTTCTCTCTCATGAGAGTATTAAAAAGCCAAAGCACAAGAGGAAAAGGAAAAGCCTGCAGAACAGAGATGACCTCCAGTTTCTGGCAGACCTTGAGGAACTCATCAATAAGCTTCAAGTGTTCAGGATTTCCCATAGAAGTTACACATTTTATCATGAAAATCCATATCCCAGCATCTTCAGGATTAAATTCGATCACTACTACCCTGTGCCATATATCCAGTATGACCCATTGCTCTATCTTTGCAGGACCTCTGACATGAAGTCTAAGAAGAAGCATGGTAGACCTACCAAAACCAATGACACCATGACAAAGGTGCCTTTTTTACAAGGGTTCGGTTACCCTATTCCCAGTGGGAGTTACTATGCACCCTATGGAATGCCTTACACATCAATGCCTATGATGAATCTTGGTTACTATGGTCAGTATCCAGCTCCTTTGTACCTGTCTCACACGCTCGGAGCGGCTTCCCCATTTATGAGACCTACCGTGCCCCCACCCCAATTCCATGCAAGCTCTCATATGAAGATGTCCACCACTGCCAAGCATAAAGCAAAACATGGAGTGCACCTACAAACACCTGTGGGAATGGGCCTTGGAGATATGCAGTCCTCTTTGGCTCCTCCGAAGGTTGGAGGAGCAAGCCTTTCAAGTGGCCGACTTCACAAAAGGAAACACAAACATAAGCACAAGCATAAGGATGAGCGGATATTGGGGACACATGAAGATCTGAGTGGTCTCTTTGCTAGCAAGTCCACTGGCTTCTCCAGCCATGCGATCAATGAAAGGCTAAGCGGCTCAGATAAAGACCTCTCCTTGCTCAATGAGAAAAGCAAGCATAAGGAGAAGCAGAAGCACCAGCATTGCGAAAACGGACACAAAGGCTCAAAGAGTAACTTTGAAGTGGATACACTATCTACATTATCACTTTCTGATGCCCAGCAGTGGTCACAGAGTAAAGATAAAAGTGATTCAAGCAATGATCCCATTGACTCTTGCACAAAGAGATACTCTGGTAATACTGAGAGTAATGGAAGGTCAGAGTCCCTGGACATGTTTGGTGAAATGAATTCCTCAAGTGAGAAGCGGGACAACGATGCAAGTGGGAATAAAAGAAGAAGCTTTGAAGGATTTGGAACTTACAGGGAAAAGGACATTCAGCCGTTCAGGACAAATAGAAAGGACAGAAGTACTTACGATTCTTCAGCCTCTTCAGGTAAGCTTTGCTTTATTCTGTTGTATCATACTGCATTTAACTTTTAAGGCTGAACAAAGAGGGACTTTCCACTTACAGGTTTATGGGTCAATTACTTCTCTGGTTTTTTTGTAATTGACCCCCACTCTGCATCCAGAATTTGGGGAGATCAACAAGCATGTTGACAACATGTTAAGCCAAAACCTTTACAAGCCTTTGAGTTGTTACACAGTGTTTTTATAAATACTGTCCTGCCTTTGCCTGTCTCTGATAGATTGTTGCCCTTCCTCCAAAAATCTCACTACTGTATTCTGCAACAGCAGTGATTAAAATCGCTGTTGGCAAGGTAGACATCCCTCTTGTTGATGTCTGACGTCGTGGGCTGGTCATCGTTGCCTAGCCTTTGGAAGAACAGCCACAGTACTGAGCAGAAAGTCTCTCCTCTAGCCCACAAAGTGTACTTAAGCTATTTGTTGGTGGGACGGACCACACACATAGGAGGTTGTGGAGCTGGATCAACATCCCATGACTGGTGTGGTGTACTGCTGATCCAGAGGGACCTGTTGCAGTGAGACTTGGTCTCAATATATGAGGACCCTGGCTAAAATCCTGGTGTAAACCTGTCATTTCCAGTCAGCAGGTGCCATGCAAAGTAATTATCCTGAGCATTGAGTAGCTGTGGGAAGGGACTGGTGTCACAGAAACAATAAATGCTAGCCCATTGACTCTAAAGAGTTTTAGGACTCCTGACTTGGAAATATGAGCTGAGTAGATGAGGAGGGAGGAAGCTCCTTTTGGCTGCTAAGGACATCTGTTCCTCTCCTGCAGAGAGGGAAGAAAGGGAATCTGAATCTTCTTGTCTGAGAGACTGAATTGTACTTTACAATAGGGAGCTGCTTTCATGATGACACAGAGGCAGGTGTTTTGCTGCAATATAAATGAATTTAGTTTGGGAGCAAGCCCAGAGCTCCTGCACCATCACATATTTATCACAAAGCAGATTTCACACTTGGTTCTGGAAAAGGGTAAGCTTTGCTGAAACAAACAGTGGTGGATAAGATTCTGATGTACTAAAAAAGAGCTTCAAAGAAACATAATTCATAGCCTCCAAAATGAAAAGAAAATCAGCTGAGAACACAGAGAGAGCAGAGAATTCGTATAACCTGCCAACCTAAGGCTCTTAAGTTTTTTATTGACTTGTAACTGATTGAGATCCAAAGGCTGCTCATACTTAAGCCACCTAGACATTCCTATTTCCTTCACCAAGACTATGATCTGAAGTACAGCAATGAAAAGCAGTGCATTAAGGAAGTTAGGTCATAAAATCACAGAATCATAGAATGATAGGGGTTGGAAAGGACCTCTTCCAGAGCAGGATCACCTGGGGCATGCCAAACAGGAACGTATCCAGGTGGGTCTGGAAAGTCTCTAGAGAAGGAGACTCCACAGCCTCTCTGGGTAGCCTGTCCCAGGCTCCATCACCCTCACAGGAAAGAAGTTCTTCCTCATGTTGAGGTGAAACTTCCTGTGTTCCACCTGAAGCCTGTTGCCCCTAGCTCTGTCACAGGGCACTACTGGAAAAAGACTGGCCTCCTTTACTTGACACCCACCCTTCAGATATTTGTAAACATTAATAAGATCCACTATCAGTCTTCTCCAGCTAAACAGCCCCATGGTTCTCAGCCTTTCCTCGTAAGAGAGATGTTCCAGTCCCTTCATCATCCTCATAGCCTCTGTTGGACTCTCTCCAGTATTTGCCTATCCTTCTTGAACTGGGGAGCCCAGAACTGGACACAAGGACTCCAGATGTGGTCTCACTAGTGCAGAGTAGAAGAAGAGAACCTCCCTCAACCTGCTGGACACACTCTTCTTAATGCACCCCAGGATACCGTTGGCCTTCCTGGCCACAAGGGCACATTGCTGTTCCATGGACAATTTACTGTCCACCAGATTCCAAGGTCCTTCTCTGTGGGGCTGCTGTACAGCAGGTCAATCCCTAATCTGTCCTGGTGCATAGTGTTCTTGGTCCTAGCAGACAAGGGTTAAAAGTCTTTTTTAAGTCCTTTTTAACAAGGCTATTTTCCAGCTTTTTTAGTGGAAGTTACTGATTTAAGAGTTTGGTAACAGCTGGATTTGTAGCCTTTTTGCTTTCTGAACAGAAAATGTTTGCTAAACCTGTACTTTCCATTTTAATATATTTCATTTAGGCATAGTAAATTGTCAGGAGGAAATTCTCAGCACTGCTGAACCCAAATGGATTTCCACAGCAGGGGCATGATCCCCACCAGGCTGACTTGGAAATAGAAGTGGTAAAGAAAAACTCCATTTCATGTTATTTTCCTTCGGTTTACTGTCCACAATGATAAAAACATAAGATGTAATGGTAGAACTTGCAGCAGGAGCTCCATCAGATTTGCTCCTTAAACTTTTAAAACTGTTTCATATTTAAACTAAAAAATATTATTTTTATTTATTTTTATTTTTCATGATTACAACTGCACATCATTCCCCATGACCTAATCCATCAAGTCACAGATTATGGATTGGTTTCTTCATTGTCAAGCTATTATTTAGATGGAAAAATCATCAGCAGTTAGCTAAGCAGAGCCAGCTAACCAGAGCCATACCTTGCACTACAAGGAAAAATTCTAAAGCTAAACAGCTCTGCCAAGAAAGGCCTGGAGCCAAGACTGCTCATTAAAGCCTAGGAACATCTGTCTGCTTATGACTGTCTAAGATCTCAGTGCAGCTTTTTTTTCTCTCTGCCTTTGACCTTCACTGAGATTCCCAACAGAGGTCCACAGCTGAGTGTAGCCATAACTATTAACCCGTTCCCACTGAGGAGGTATTAAACTTTTCCACGATAACCTTGACCTTCTTTCTCTTAATTCACCTTGCATTTCCCTGAGGTGGCTAAACAGTGACTGACTAATCACAAGAATAAAAGGTAAAAGCAGTAAGAGTCCTATGAGAACCTATAGCTCAGTCCCGGGAGGTGATTCCCATAAGCCTGATTGCTCTTGCCAATCAGTATTTGCCATCTTTCACATTATACAAATAACACATAACGGGAGTAAAAGGAGACATCCTGAATATTCAGATGAAAAGTGAAGATATATTTATATCACAACTTCAGTGTTATCTTTACTGCATGTGCCTTTTGGCATGCTCAGTAATGCCAATTGCAACTTCATGGTACGTTGCTGGAGATAAACTATGGAGCAAAACCCACCCATGCTTGGTAGACATATCTGTGATGAGTGATGAGAGAACCACTTAGTGCTCTGGCATTCAGGCATTGCATTCTGTTTCAGTGTAGTATGTTGGTGCAGATGTTGTTGTATTGTTGATATTTTAATTATTATTTTCTGCGTCATAACAGCACATAGCCATGTCTGAAAAGTTGTGTTCCCTGGTGCAATGCAGTGGTCATGCATATGGTGGAAAACAGTCTTGCCATATAAGCTTAAAGCCTATATATGACTTTACGGTCTGGAAAGATTAGGATGTCAAGGGAAGAGTTGTCCCTCTAACTTTCTGAAGGAGCTGGTTGTGGTCCAGGCATGAGAAATCTGTACCAAGAGTGAAGGGTCCCCTTGAAGGAGTGCCACCAACCACCCTGGTTGGCCACAGCAAACATCCATTGCCTGTACTGCACCAATTTGAAATATGACTGGCCATTCATTAGCGGGGATCTCATGAGCTTTGCCTCATTTTACATCTGCTGGGACCTCTTAGGGTTAAGTGTGCAGTGTTAATGCATATGGTTATTCTGCCAGCGCACTGCCTTTTTCTCCACCATTGATCTGGAGAGACTGGAGTCCTTTCCATATACTCTAATTACTAACTCTTCCCAACTTTGTTCCCATCCGTTACCCATGACCTGTTGCTTCCTGCTGTGTTTTTCTAAGATTCCTTGTGCTCATCTAACCCACTTGCACATAGAAAGAATAATTATTCAAAACTCTTTAAACCCTGCTTTCCTGTTTGGCTAATGCAGAAGGCTAGTTGAGTGGCATTTGTCTAGCCTATAAGTAAGGATACAGCAGAAGGTGTCTCAGATCCTGCCTCACCACAGTCATACTGTCACCTGGGCACATCCTAAGTTGAGCTTTCAAGTTGTGTGCACCAAGCATTGACTTATCTGTCTCCCTCCTTCCACTCTCTGAAGCCAGAGGTACACCTCCTGAATTTGCAAAACATTGTTGAGGCCCCTTTGGCACTGTGTGACCCGAGGCACTGTGCACAGCTGGATGGCTGATCTTTCATCTGCTCTCCAGTAAATACAAAAACCCAGGTGAGGGACCCAGGGAGAGGCCACAGATTGGTGCCACAGCTGGGCTGGGGAGACTGAGAGCAGAGCTGTATTTTAAAGAGGTCCTCATAGCAAACACCACGTCTCCTTGTCATGTGTGTGCCTGCTTCTCTTTGGTATGTGATGCTGGAAGAAGAGACATGCATTGCTGATGAGCAGTCTCAATGTCAGAGCTTGTGCCTTGGACCAAAGCAGGAATGGTTATGTGGGCAAATGAGGAAAAGCACATTTGACTTTCTAAGGTGCATAGAGAGGATGGCAGTTTATGCATACAGCCTATTTGAGTATGTCCTCCTGTTGCAGGCCAGAATGTGGCTGAGTGTGAGGCAGAGGTCAAAAGTCACTATATGCAGGACTGTTTCTGGGTTGTTTGGGTTTTTTGGTAGTAAGACTAATCAAGGTCTATGCTACTTTACGCTCACAGTATTCCTGCCTCCTTGTTGTTTTAAAATTATGATAATACAAGCAAAGATTGCTTTGCTTGCATATTAGGCATCATGGCTCAAAGATCAGCTAATAAGTACATGGGTTTCATCAGATACAGCACAGACACCATGCACAGTAAATTTACAGGAATATAAAGTTAATCATATGCAGCTATTAGGAAAGTAGTAATCATCAGTCTCTGAACGGCGGATGGTTAGCATAACAAACGTGCTTCACAAATTAATGCTTAACTTACCTACAAGGGCCCCTCCCCCCCATGCCTTCCCCTCTCAACATCCAGCAGTACTACAAGCTGGATTTCTTCTGATTTGACCTTTCCTCCTCAGATAATCTGTATGCTACTGGTTTAACTCTGAAGGAACCAGTATCAGCTTTAGATGGAGGATGGGATCACACAGGGAGTAGTGTTCAGCCCTGTGACTTGAGTGGGAGAAGAGGGACTGTGTCCTGTGTGGCAAGTCAAGCTTATTAAGTGCACAACTGTATGTTGTATTTGTTTAAAGGTATTTTCCAACACCTTAATCTCAAAAGTGCCTTTGTTCCTGTTAAAAAGGCTTGCATTGGGTGATTAAACCTTCTAAAGGGAGAGTAGGAGGCATATTGGAGGAAGGGAGGAGAAGTGACAATCAGACGAATGAGCAGCATTCATCTGATGTCAGTACAAACACACATATAAGTAAACTATGCTCTGCCGAGGAGTGTCATCTATCCAGATGAGATTTCTTCCCTGACAAAACTCCCTATCAGAGGCTCAATTTCTTTCTGGAATGGGCCATTGACACAGTTCTGGAGTATTATCATGAAGCCTTAATCAGACACAGTTTTACACGGAGAAAGGATTTGTATTTCAGCAGCATTTATTTTTCTGACTGTGTATGAAATGTGCAAGGAAATAGGGTTAGCCAATTGCCTTATTAATCCATGATTTTTCTATAATAATACTTTCCACAAATGCTTTTTTAATATAGCTCCAGAATCATTGAGTTAGTTCATTGTTCTGCAGAGAACACATTATTTCAGGGTAAACGGTGGTCCAACACTGTTTGATGAACATTTTTTCATTTGACCATCTTGAAGACATTAAAGGAATCCCTGGGAGGTGGTTGAGTCACCATCCCTGGATGTGTTTAAGGGTTGTTTAGATGTGGTGTTGAAGGACATGGTTTAGGGGTGAACTTTGTAGAGTAGGTTTAATGGTTGGGCCCAAGGGTCTTTTCCAACCTGAATGATTCTGTGATTCTATGATTTCATGAATGCCTATACTGGCTGGGCGTTCCATGTATATGCTTGGATGCACTTTTATGTACTGGAACAAGGGAGAAGTGACTATCAGGTGATGAACAAAGTTCATTGGATATCAGTTCAAACACACACGTAAGTCATCTTGCTTTCTTCATTAGTAGCACTTGACTCAACAAGATCTAGGTATCATACAGCAGTGTGTGTATGGATGCAGAGGCAGGCTGATGAGTGGTCCAGGGTTTGGAGACACATTTTCTATGCCATCAGTTTCTCATGTGACTGCAGAAAAGTATCTAAATTGTCTGAAGTGCCAACTGCATCCTGGGCTGCATTGCCAGCAACATGGCCAGCAGGTCGAGGGAGCTGTTTTTATCCCTCTACCCCATTCTTGTGAGACCCCTTCTGCAGTACTGGGTCCAGCTCTGAAGCCCTCAACAAACTGAAGCCCCCAACAAACTCTGGAGCCACCAAAACCAGAAGACATGGACTTGTTGGAACAGGTCCAGAGAAAGGCCATGAATATGATCAGAAGGTTAGAATATCTCTACTACAAGGACAGGCTGAGATAGTTGGAGTTGTTAATCCTGGAGAAGAGAAAGTGCTGGGAACACTTTATTGCAGCCTCCCAGTATATGAAGGGGGCCTATGAGAAAGCTGAGGAGGGGCTTTTTACAATAGCTTGTAGTGATAGGATGAGGGGTAATGGCTTCAAGCTGGAAGCATGTAGATTTGTATTAGAAATTAGGAAGAATTTATTCAGTGTTAGGGTGGTGAGACACTGGAACAGGTTGCCCAGGGAAGTTGTGAATGCTCATCACTGGATGCGTTCAGGACCAAGCTGGATGGGGCCTTGTACAACCTGGTCTAGTGGGAGGTGTCCCTGCCCATGGCAGGGGGGTTGGAACAAGATGATCTTTAAGGTCTCTTCCAACCCAAACCTTTCTATGATTCTGTGACTCTAAATTGCAGTAAACCTCAGTGTCTGTGTGGGAAAGGGGGATAAAAGCAGTTTCCTGCTGTACAGAGCCATGGTCAGGCCTGATACACATTGGTGCCCAGCAAACTCAGCGTGGGAGCAGTGGCAGTGCTTGAAGCAGATGGGAGAAGATCAAGACATGAACCTCAGTTGCTGAGGATGTACGGAGTATTCGTCACCCTCCCTTTTCCCAGCTCTGCCTCTGCTGTGGTTTCCTTGGATGCCCCAGGCTCCTACACAGCTTCAAGCAGCTGCAAAGGTTTTCCAGCCCCAGTGTCAGTGGGGGGGGGTTGTCTGCTTCCACTATGTCCTGTGGTGAGGGACAGGCACCACAGAGTTATGGGGTGAGTGTTTGTACCATCTGGACTATAAAAGTTAGCATTGGAGTTTTACAAAATGCCATTATTTGTAAATAAAATTACATTAATCAAAACAGCTGTTTGGGCCTCTGGACACTTACAGGTACAACCAAAACTAGTGAAATGACCACCCAAAGCATCATCAGGCCCACGTAGGGTAAATGTCCTTCTTGTCATTTCCATTTTCATTGGGGAGAGGAGGCCAAGATAGCATGGCTGTTTCTCTGCTCTGCCCACAGCGTTTCCTAGAGGAACAGGCTGTTAAGGGAAAACAAAAACGATGCGGAAACCAAGTCAAAGCTTTCCTTGAAAGTGTTTTGACCAAGACATTTGAAATACAGTGAGTTTTGTTGTTGTTTTAATGCTACCACTTGCTTACTAAGTTGCTTCCAATATTTTGGCTGACCAAGGAGAGAAGAAACAAGGGGGATGCTGGAGTGTGAGAGGGAGCTGGAGTATTTACCACCCAACCAATCTTTTATTTCCTCTCTTAATGATTGTATGTTTATTGCTCTGCCTGAGGCTCAGTACAAAGTCTTTTGGACCAGTGATGAATTAATCAAATTAAATGCTGTGACCCTTTTGCTTTTTGGGAGTGTTACAAGCCTCCCAGCACCCTGCCTAATTTCTGCCTCTCACTTTGCTCTCTGTCCAACACTCAAGCAGTTCTTCCTTCACAACTTGGCGGCTCCCAGCTATTTATCTTCGCTCTTTCTGGCCAATGCCAGAATGCCTTGTTTGAAGTTTTTATTTAGACCACTGCTGGTTTATGGAGTTGTGCAGATTCCACGTTGGGTGTGCAGCAGCTTCGCGTCAGACACAATTGGCTGCTGCTGGGCTCTTGGCTTTAAAAGGCAATAAAGAATCATGGCCGGATTCTCATCTCGGCCTGGTGTAAATCAAGTGTCTCCCCATTGAAGTTGATGAGGCTAACTTCTGGAATGAAGTATTTGTTGAGGCAAAAAGAGAGTGTAAGGTTGGGAAGTCCCATCTGTGCCTTCAGTGGGGGCACACCAGAGTCCCTGCTGCTGTGCTCTATCTGCCAGGTGTTGAAAATGGCCTCAGTTCAACATTTGTAGAGACTGTCTTAGCTTGGAGGAAAAGAATTGGTTAAGGTTTTGACAGCATACAGCCTGGATACTTGGATAAGTGGCAGTTTTGTAACAAGACTTAGAAGGAAAACTGTGACATAGTTCTGGACTATGCGCAATATAACGTCTTGCTGAAAGGCTCTGGTAATCTAGGTACGAGGCAAGAGGTCAGTTCAGATGCACAGAGGAAGTGAAACAAAGCAATGGATCTATCTTCACTATTAACCTGCTGGTCAGAGTGACTCAAAGCTGGGCATAGGAAAAGCTAAGGTCAAGATATTGGCCGGTAAGTGGGATCATAATGCACTCAAGGCAACCTGCATCCTGTCCTACTCAACTGCAGAAGTTGTGATTCAGGGTCTGTGACCTCCAGAGCATGATCTGAGGCAGCCTCTCCATTCCCATCGCCTGCCAAGAGTTTGATATTCATGTATGCCAGCAAAAGAAAGCTAGAAGAGCATTGTCACAGCTGCCTTAGTCTGTCTGATTGCAATAATGATGCTGAACAACAAAAGGAGTAAGAATGTCCTGTTTTAAGGCTTCACTGAGAAGGAGTCAGAATAATACCCCTGCAGATCAAGGGCAGAGGGGAGGGGTAGGAAAGGAAAGATCTGACTGTCTACAGAAGATTTTTTACACAACCTCAGTGACTTGAAAAGACCCAAGGACTCATAATAGGAATTGTAAGTGATTTTTCATTGAAAACATGCAGCTGGGCACAGATACCCACAGGCTTTTGCAGCAGCACTGAAGTCTGCTGGCGTTTGGGTGGTGGCTACAAACCCATGTCTGGTGGGGAGCCAGGCATGCTAGCAGTGGGC
>JANIJG010018935.1:27026-38006 GCA_024611175.1 Megaceryle torquata
GGTTTTAATCTAATTTTAGCCACCCGAAAGTCAGGCAAGCAGTAGAAACTAGTCATCTGAGTGCCTCCTATAGTCAGTAGCTGGAGGGGAGAAGAAACTCTGAGAGGGTGATGCATTACATCATAAGATTAGAGCTGAGGGGAAATTTTATTGTCATGAACATGAGTGCAAATATCTTCAATATCCACTTGCCTTAATGGTGTTGAATTGGTGAATTGAGCTGCAGACCCAATCTGCTGGTGGATTGAATTGGGACAGGAGATGATTCTCCTGAGCTGCTCTTCACCTGCTCCCTAGCACATTTTGGCCTGTGGTTGGTAATATCTCTCCAAATAACACCTGAGTACGACTCAGTGGGCATCATGAGCCAGGGTGGTCTTCAGTCAGCAAGACATGGAGAAGGCTACCCTGTTTGAGGTGGGAAATTCAGCCCTAGTAAGTCAAGCCATACCATCCAGTTGCTTTCAGGGTCAGACAACGGATGCTGTCTCAGTTTATTTACTGGTGTATAGCCAAATAAGTGTACACAGTGAATAAAGGCATATAAGAAATGGAAAGATGAACTTGAGAGTTTTTTATTTGCATTGTCTGAAACCATGACCTGGGTGTGAGTAGCAGACCAAGAGACAGAGCCACTGTTAGTAAGACTTTTCTTATTAAGCAAATTTTAAAGACACTTTTTCCCTGTACAGGTACTAGAATGGGACTGACAGTGGTTATGGAAAACAACAGTTGTAAAAAAATATTTCCAGGACCTGCTATAACTAAATGACTTTCTAAAACAAATCACCCTACAGATGTCCCTTGAAGCTCTCATTAGGAAACTGATCTCCAGAGGGTTTGTACCTAGGAAAATGCCCAGTGTCACACAAGTGTTTCTACAAAGTTTCTGAGCTCAGCCTGGTGGATTTTAAGACTTGGGACAGCTTTGCCTTATAAAAATATTCAGCATTCACCATAGAGAACCCAGATCCAGCAGCAAGCAGTGCAAAGTGTTTCAGCCACTTTCAACCATCGTTATGAGACCCAGGGACCATGGGATAAATTCAGATGAATAACCCTATTTCTAAGTTGTTTCCAGAGAGTGTGTGGGTGTTGCAGACATTTAACTGCTGGGCTATTCATTTTTCTGCACTAATAGTTTCCATACTAGCTGACTGACCAGCCTCCCTCGTGTGTCGCGTCAATTTGCTTATTAAATACAAAAAAAAAAAAAAGACCAATGTTAGGAATGAGCCTAGAAAGCTCCTCAATCTCCCAGATTGTGTCTTGGTGCCAAGTGTCTGGCTGGCATCGTCTCCAATATTCTGCAAACAACATCTGCATGAGCGTGTCAGTTGTGTAACTCATAGAGTTGACGTGAGTGACTGCCGTGATTTGCTGAGCAGCACTGGTGAGAGCTGTTTTGCCAGAGGGAGACTTTGCAGAATGTGGGAGAGACAGCCATGACGTGCCTTTCCCAGAGAAGGGAAGGGGTACCATGGGCAGGAGTACATCATTGGCAGGAATTACTCTGGGGAGACTTCCCTCTCCCCCCATAGAATTCTTCTAGTCCCAGATGTGGTTAATGATGCATCCCTGCTGAAATGATCGCTGGCTGTGATAAGCTCAGAAAATGAGTACTGTGGAGACATTAACCCACCCCACTAGCTGCCTCAGAGTGTGACCTGGAGAGGGACAGAATGCTGGAGAGACAGAATTCAGGACAATACATATGAGACCCTAGTCCTTGACTGACAACACATCTTGCTGCTGCTCTGCACTGCCTCTGACAAGTTCAGTGTAATCTCTGCTCATGAAAGAAAGGTCCAAGGTGCTTCTCCTCTGCGCCATGAAACTCAACATGATACTGTACCTGAAGGCAATGCAGGCAACAAGCTGGAGCTTTAGACTTTAGTGCCATTTGCTTGCAAGGAACATTATGTCACTGCCTAGGAAGGCAAACTTGGATATTAAGAGCTGAAAAGAGAGTTACTTTCTTGCCTCTTTGGGCATGTATATTTTATATATGTCACCAGTGATTTTAGAATCTAAGCCTACTTTTCCTGTCTTTTGCACCAGTTTAGTGCAGTCAATTTCAACTGATTATTTTAAAGCAGCACATGATAGTTCATTTTTGTAAAAAGGCCAAATTTTGGCATTTCTTATGCCAAAACTTCCTAAGTTCACTTTTTTCAAAGATATATAAAATTGTCAGAAACAGGGCATATCAGTAAACTGCTTCTTGGCAGGTACTAGGAACATCCTTGTTGGTTGTTTATGTTAACCTTAGAATGAAGACTGGCTCTCATTCAATATCTGAAACTTTCCAAAGAAAACAGACAATAATGTGTAAATAACCAAAACACAACACGTGAAAATGACTCTGAAATATAATGTGACAGGTCAAAATTTAGTTGGGTCAAGTCAGGCATTTAGAGTAATCCTTCTTTACCCCACTTAAATGTCACATAGGTAAGTTGTGACAGCTCACTCACTGCTGGGAAAAGCTTGCATTATCCTCAAGGATGAATTCAGGACCTCAGGAAGCTACCAAGTCAAATGAGAAACAGAGACAACAGGCAATGGCTTAGCAGCTTAAGCCATATGCCTCAGATCAGCCTAGCCATAATTTCAAATGCCAGCAGGATCATTACCAGCCTAATGCAGATCTATTGAATACTTGGCTGTTCACTACAGGCAGAACAAGTCCTTTGAGTTAAAACCTAAGAAATTAGATCCTTTGGGGTTTTAATGGTTATTAAAAATCACAGGATATTTTCATAAGAGGAGGAGTTTATTAATCTTATGCCCTTAACCAAATTAGCCCTTTTCTCCTAAAAATACACTTTCATTTCCTTATTGCAAGAGGAAAATGGAGAGGAAGAGAGAATTAAACTCTCCAGTGGTGTGTTGTTTCTTGCAAGAGCTGTACTGCTGCTGTCACTGCAACTCAAAGGCATTGTGGGGTTTTTTTGCAATGAAAGCCCTAGGATGTTGTTCCTGGAGTTTTTGTACAAGTGGCTGGGCTGCAACCCTGGGTACTTTCTGTTTATGATCAATCACTAATCACCTCTTGAAGATTCCATTTGCTGGGTGTCCCACATCAGCAAACAGTGTCTGCAGTGGGAAGGTTGTGCTGACCTGGCCTCCTGCTCTCATGGCTGCTTTGCCATCCCAGCTTGGTGTCCAGATTATGAGCACAGTGAGCAGAGTCTTCCAGAGATACAGGGAAGACTTCTAAGCCCAAACACTTGCATTCATATACTATGGTTTTTATTATCATCATTAGCCCACAATAATAAGGGCTGCTTAGGGATCAAAACCATCTGTAATCTAATTATAAAACAAAAGATAAAGGGTAAAGGTGGATGCAAGAGCAACGAGACTGTATCAGTCAGTTTGATGGGAAGGACACTGATGTGACAGAAAGGATTTGTAGGTACTACAGGGAAGGAGAGTTAGAAGGCAAAGGGTGAAGTAACTCTGTGGGTGATTAGAGGAAACGGTATCGGAGTATTGAACACGGCATGGGAGATAGTAGAGAAGTGTTTGATCTGAGAAGTATATGGAAGGCCAATGGAATATGGTGTGATAGTTTAATCACAGACAGCAGCCACCATTTCACACAGAGGATGAGGGTTGTTATCCTGCTGATGGAATGCAGAAAGGGTCTCCAATGTGAAGAGAAGGGCTGGGATTCAGGTCCAGGCTCAGACACCTGAATGTGGACAAAGGGATTAAAGAGAAATTTGTAAAGGACAGGCAATGTGATAATGAAGGTACCACTGTGGTCACCACAGTGTAGACGCTCCATTTCTTAAAGATTACAGATCAAGTCTTGGTGCCTGCTCGTGTGTGTTCACACACAAATTATTTGGCTTGTTTAAATAGATATTCAGTGAAATGGGATCCCTGTCCTTAAAATCTGAGCATCTCTGTATTATGATTTATTGCCGTATTTCCATCTGTCGTGGGTAGATCTTCAGCATTTCCAACGTTAATGACTCAGTGCTGATGATGCTGGGAAGTGGGCACTGATCCAGCCTGGAGTTCTTCAACTTCCTTCTATGAAACACTGGCAAGATTCAGAGATGTTAAATGGCTTTCCTAAAACTGGACTATATTTTATAGCAATAGGAGCCAGATCTCCTAATTCACTCTTCTTTAGAAATCGGCTGATAAAATTCTCATGTCTTTGTTTAAATGATCCATTATTTTGAAAGTGGATGGACATTGGAAAATCATCCAAACACTTGAAACCAAACAGTGAAGTTATATTTAATGTAACATATACGTTTCAATTCATTTTCTATTTTATCTTTTTATTGAGAGAGTTCACCCTAGTGAGGAAAAAATACAAGTTGCCTTTTCCCTTTTGGCTTACACTTGTGGTGAAAAACACAATGTTTGAATTCTTAGGTTGGAACAACTCTGCCTGAACAAATAATAAAACAGAAGAACAGATTTATCTGTAAGATAAAGACCTTGGAGCATTTTGTGAAGAATGGTTGAAAGATCAAAACATTACAGGTTTTGCACCATCACTGGGAATTGAAAAATAAACAGAATTAGCTAGAGATCTGGCTGAAAGAAAACAATTTCTAAGAAAAAAAAAAAATCCTTCTAAATACATTGTTCTCTTTCCAGTGTTATATTAAGCCAAAAATTACACTGGTGCTGGACGATTAAATTATACAAGTGCAAATCCAAAGAATTTCAACAAATATGAAGGAAGGCTTTAGTGTTTAAAGAACTGTTACCAGCAAAAGGCTTTAGAGCATTTTCCATTTTTAATTACTTCAACAGCATGCAGAGCAACAAAGGATAAGTTTGAACTATCTTGCATGGGTTATGAAATGTCAGAGGCTGGTAACTGATATAATGCATAGTGCCTACATAGCTCAAAAGCCTCGGGAATCAATGTTTTATTTCAGAGATTTCAGACAAAATTTCATCCAGCTTGATACTCAGTGAAAATTGCAATGTAATGGATTTTCAGCCTGAAATGAGTTGGTTTGCAGTTGAGATCCTCTTGGAGATACAACCAAAGATTTGAATCAACATGACAGTTGCCTGTCCTTTTGGAGGCAGACCAGATGACTGGTTAAGATTAGATATATAACTTTTAGGTGGCTGGAATATGAGATAAATGCCACCCTCCCTTACCTCTTTCCTCATCTCCTGCACTGAGTGCCATCCATCTTTACAAGAGCAGCATCAAATGTACCCAGCAGAAATACTTAATAAGCTCAATTGGCAGAGAAGTGCAGGGAGAGTTTCTACCATTACTACAGTATTATTCTCTGGACAGCAGTTGTTGAATCATCTTTTGGAGTTTGATCCTCTACTCATTCAGCCACCATCTTAGCAGTTTATTCCCATTGACTTCCATGTTAATTTTCACTTGCCTAGGGAAACCTACATCGGGTTTGGGCTTGCAATAAGATGACTCCCAAGGGTGTTTCTACCTGGAGGCAAGAAGAGTTTCAGGTCTAGGTTTAATCATGATAAGGTGGGATGAGATCTTAGGATCTTTACTTGAACACATTAAGTGCACCTGCTTTGTAGCACACCTTCAGCAACCTAGTACTTTTTAGACAGATACAAAGTTAAAGACCGTGTCTCCAGGGACAAGGCAGACTGGCTAGGTGGCATGTGAATGAGGAAAAGGCATCCCGTTGTAGAAGAAACCAGATAGTTAAAGAGCAAAGTATTGTGTTAGTCTCATGCTCTGGCACATCTTAGCCATCAAATTAGCTGGCATTTTGTGATTCCATTACTCAGCAGCTTTGTCTTTTGCTGTTTGCGGCAATATGTGTGAGAAAATAAGCTTTAAATAATGAGGGGCTATTAATGGAGACCCTCTAGCACTCAAATGTGACCCATCATGATGTTCTCCCATAGGAGAAGAAATCAAGCAATATTTTATTGCTTGAGTGGAAGGAGAAAACACTTTGGTTGGTGGATCCGACCCATCCGCCCTTGATCCAGCATGCTTACACAGCTGGACTTGCATGATCTCTGCAGCCTCCCAAATGAATTGCAGGTTTGTACTCACTTTAGAGCCATCCATTACTCCCCACTGTGTATGTACCTACCTAAAAATCCATAACTGGTCTTGCATCGAATCAATGCTCACAGTCAACTTGTATCTAAACAAATTGAATAAAGCTAAGGGCTGTGAAGATCCTCTTATTTATCCCATGACAAGCAGAGAGACTCCCAGTTCTTCTGCTCCTGACACCTTTGTCAATAAAATCTGCAGATTGCACAATATAAAGTTGTTTTATAATTTATCTCCTTGACAGTAACAGAACCTTTGAACAGGAATGCTTTATGTGGTTATCACAAGAACTGAGGCTGCGTCAGCAAAGTGCAAAAATAAGGTTTTATTCCTCTTGAAGAGTCACACTTCAAGCAAATTTTTGATGTAATGAAAAAAAATCAGATTTGATTTTAAAGCAGAATTTATATTTGGCTGGCAATTAGATCCCAAGTAAGACTCATAGGACTTATTAGATCATATATTCCATTATCCTTCCACTGCAGGATCATTTTTCAGAGCTGTGGTCTAATTTCATGATTTCAAAGGGACAAAACATCAGACTTGTGGAAAGTAATTTAACTGCAGCAGTATTCATCCTTCAATGAACGTTTATAGGCAGTATCCCCAAAACTAACTACTAGCAAAATAAACTACAAGAGTATGTGATGGCAACTGAATATCTATTTCATTGAGTTGAAGGTGATACCAGCTCACCTACCTGCCCTAATTTGTATTCACAGCTATTTATGAGCACATAGTAGGAGATTTTAAAAGTTTTGCCCCAAATTTTTAATATATATACATAATTTATACTAAATTAACAGCTACAACTAAAGCAGTTTCAGTTAGTTATGTAAATACCATGCTAGGTTTGAAAAGGTAGAATTTTCAAAGCCAAGCAGAGCACTTAGGCATGAAGTTTTCATTCATTTCATTGGAAAGTTATGTGTCAAAATCCTGGTCCTAGGATTTAGGTGGGTGGATTACATGATTACACATGATTTCAAATATTTTAATCTCAAGAAGGAACCGGAATTTTAAAACCATTCTTAGTAGTGTATTTGCCTCTGAGAATAATTCGACTGATTGTTTTAGTTTGAATTTGAACTTTAATTCTTACTTTTTAATATAATCATAACAAAACTGACTGTGAAAGAGCTTTTAAAGACAATTCTAAAACAAGGTAATTGGACAGAGATCTTCATCTCCAGGTCATTACTTGGCTAAAGGCCCAGGATAATGACAAATTGCCTGGGAATGAATAGAATTGACACTGATAATAGTGGCATAATAGTTGGCACCTCAGTAATGCTCGGCCAAGTGATGCTCTGTGGTTTTACCAAGAGTAAACTAACATGAGAAGGAATGTTTCCTCATTTTACAGATGTGTGAGGAAGGCTTAGAAGTGTCAAGTGACTTGACTATTTCCTATGACTAGTTGGAAAAGATGGAAAAAATTATCTATTAGCTTCCAGTTTCTCTGGGTTTTTTTAACACTAAATAGCTGTGTTGATGGAGGAGCTGAGACTCATAGATTATTTGGAGCCTGCTGGTGCAGCAAAGCCATGTGCATACAGTACAAAATATGCAACAACTGCATACTAGTGGGTTTTGTATTTCAGTGGGACCAGTCTGTGCTTCGAATGTGTCATTATCCTTCACAAGGAAGTTTCGTTCTACTCTTGAATCAGCTCACATTGTTAATGTGCTCATCAGCCAGCTCAGAAGGATATACAGACAGCTGTGATGAATCTAATTAACATTTGCCTACAAAAGAAGAAATTACAATCTACTGTACTATTTAATCTGTCAGCAAAGGTCTGGATTAGAAATGGGTTCACTATTTCTCTGTAGCTTTTACTCTGTTCTAATATAATAGAATCATAGTCATTAGAGGTGAAGAAAAGCTATTAATTTATCTTGTCCATCTAGCATTGCTGCTACTTTTACCCTTTGGATGACCCTGAGAAAACCTCTTCCTCTGTGTTTGTCTCCATCAGACACCTGCAGATTGTTATCGTCTCTACTTTTAGTCATCATTTACTTGGGCTTAAGTAATTAATGTAATGTTTCCCTGTGAATCAAAACTTCCATCCTTCTTTTTATGTTCTTCTCAAACACTTTACAGTGTTCCAGCATTGTCTCCAGCATGGTAAGAAGTACTCTTATAATCCAGAAGTACCACCTGTATGCTATATTAAAAAATATTTACTGTTTAGTTTAAAGTCACCGTTAGTGAAGTAATCACTCAAAGTCACTTTATGTTCTGTTCCTCCTTTGGTTTTTTTTTTTTTTTTTGTAAAAAAAGAGTAATGACCTTTCTGTGTTATAATTGCTTTCTAATGCATAGAAGATAGGGCAGAAATATTGTGAAGCACAGAGTAGTTTGAAAGGGAATAGCTTTTCCAGATTACTCTGAATGTTTAGGGAGGGTTTTGGTTTTTTTTTTCTGAACAAATAGGAACAAACAACAAATTGTTTGGATCAGAAAGAGCGATTGTGTTGACAGCAGACATATGAATGATACTGTTTTTACAGATGGACTGGTGAGAATCAAATTGAAGCTATTGATCTGTATTTGTGTAGGATCCTGCTAAACAGAAAGCTTTGAGGGCTTTGCCATTAGTAGCATGGGTCGTTTTACCAACTAGGAAAGGCAACACGCTCTGTTTCTGTCATACACGCTCCATTGCTGGTACAACAGAAGATGCCTAGTCTTCAAAAAATGTCAAGAGCCCTTCTGTAGAGATGGGGATAATCCTTTTCAGAAATAATTAAAAGCCTTTCCTCTTCCCTCAACAGGCACACGCACAAAAGATAACTCTTCTGAGACAATACATTGGCAGGCTGGAAAAAAAAAATCTAAGTTTTTTTTAACTTCATTAGCTTTGCATCTTCTGTTCATTGGAGGTCGAACACAGACTGAAAAGAATAGGAGATGACAATAAGTCCTCAGGTCTCAAATTGATTAGCGCCTTTAGAAGAGTTTAAAGAGAATCACAGATCTTGCTTAAGGAGGGCAATTGTGGGTCTTCCCTCTGTAGAGCCTGTATTGCAAGTTCTCATTAGTGACCTGGAGAAGAGAAGGCTCCAGGGAGACCTTATAGCAGTCTTCCAGTACCTAAAGGGGGCCTACAGGAAAGTTGTGGAGGGACTCAGGGACTGTAGTGATAGCATGAGGGGTAATTTGTTTCAAAATGAAGGAGGGTAGATTTAGATTAGATATTAGGAATAAATTATTCCCCATGAGCATGGTGAAACACTGGCACAGGTTGCCCAGGGAAGTTGTAGATGCCCCATTCCTGGAAGCGTTCAAGACCAGGGTGGATGAGGCTTTGAGCAGTCTGGTGTCATGGGAGGTGTCCCTGCCATGGCAGGGTATTGGAACTACAGGATTTTTAAGGTCTTTTCCAACCCAAACCATTCTATGAATCTTTGCTTCTATGAAAAATCCTTGGGAATCTGAGCTGGTGGAAGTGATCAAAGAACTTATTCGTCATTGTAGATGTTGGTGGGACTGGGCCCACCACCAACCTGACCCACTGAGAGCACGGAATTGCAAACAGTGGGCAGCATGAAAGTGCAGCAAGTGTGAAAAGAAATACTTAATCTAGTTTGGGTTGGGGTTTTTTTTGGTAAGTATATGATTCATGAAATTCATTTGTTGTTACAGGAAGGATGGTTTTATCAGCTGAAACATATTTCTTTCTTGTTTGCTTTGATATTATCAGCCTTATGTAGAGGGATCATGTTTCAATATGACATCCATGGACCGATGGTAGATAAGGGCAAAGTATTTGTACCTTCGTAATCAGTTTCCCCCATACATAGAGAAACATTTCCCTTATCAGAGAGTGGGAAACTAATCAAGGCATCTGATTTCAAAACTTGCAAATGCATCCCTTTTACCTTCAAGTCACTAAGAGGAGGAAGGGTAGAATGTGTTAACCTTAACCAAACTTTAGATCAAATTATTTAATCCCTGTGCTTCCATCCTCTATTGCTCTTACCTAGGAATGCTGTAAGGTAAACTGAAGCACTGTTTTCTTCATGCATGGTTTATTTTTATTACTTTTTTGCTGTTTGTCCAGGTTAAGTGGAGATGATAATAAAAAAGTCTACAGACATAACATCTCCTCATGTATTGAAAAAAATCTTTAAGAACTTTATCCACTTAAAATACAGTGAACTCACAATTTTCTTTTCTTATTAGAAAAAAAAACCTCTTAAATCTTCAGTCTAGAAAAAATTAACTTCAAGAAGACAGCAACAGACTACAGTAGTTACATTCATAGTTTTCTTCTGTTGCCAACAGAGTTGCATTGACAGAAAGGTCAGCAAAATACAGAGGAGCACTTACATTCCCTTTCTGGTTTTTTTTCTACTTCTCTGAAGACAATGTTCTATTTACATCTGACCTCACCCATGGAAAAGACAACTTTAACCACTGATGTTTGGTGAAAATGACAGTTGTAGCAGAGTTAACAATATAAAATTGTGATGAAGCTCAGCACAGATTTAACTGTCACTGAAAACAATGTTAAATCAATATTAAAGAGGGGATATGAAAAACTTTTCATAATTACGTATATTATTTAGAGGCTGTGGGATAAAACGTCCAGATTCTTGCTCATTAGATTATTAGCAGTGATAGGGTGTAATGGTGCTAAGTAAAGTCTGTGTAGCAGACAGACTTGAACATAAAGACCTTAATGCCACAAGTGTCTTTGCCCTAGAATTATATACAATATCAAATGGCCTTAAATTAGGAATGAAATAGATTGCAAACTTTTTTAAACTGTATAAGAGATATAATGACAACAAAATGTGAGTCAGAATTGGTCCAATAACAGATATAGACAAAACACTGTTTGTGGTAGTATCATAGAATCACAGAATCATAGAGGTTGGAAGGGACCTCTGGAGACCATCAAATCCAGCTCCCCCCGCCA
>JANIJG010018936.1:0-16481 GCA_024611175.1 Megaceryle torquata
GGGGGGGGGGGGGGGGGGGGGGGGGGGGGGGGGGGGGGGGGGGGTGGGGGGGGGGGGGGGGAGGATGGGGGGGGGGGGGCAAGGGGAGCGTCACTGGGGGCACTGGAGGGCAGAGGAAGGATATGGAGGAGTGTGGCAGGGATATGGAGGAGAAAGGAGTGCAGGGAAGGGCTGGGAACCAGTGTGGGGGGTAGAATAGGATGGGGAGGTGTGAAGATTGGGGAGCCTGGAGGTTAGGGAAGGTCGTGAAGGGTCCAGGATGGGGAGAGGGTTATGAGCCAAGAGAGGCTTGTGGAGCTCAGCTAAGATGCTGTGGAGTGTTTCTGGGAGAATGGGGAGCACTTGAGGTGCTGGGGGGCAGGATGGGTTGTGGGGAGATGAAGCCTCCTCAAGCCATGTTTAGGAGGATGAGGTGCTCCCGAAGCTCCCCTTGGGTCAGCGGCATCGCTGTCAAGCGAGGGACAAACCCCAAGGCGTCAGGAGCCAGACTGACTGCGGGGTGGTTTGTAGGGAGTTCCTGTGTCTAGGAGCATTGTTTAGTTCTGGCTTTGAATTTGGCTGGACTGTAGACTGGCTTTATTATTTTTATTCTTTCCTGTTCTGAAGCTGGGGCAGCGCTGCTTTGGGGCTGTGCAGCCATCCTGTGGGGGTAGGGGAGCTGGAGCTGGACAGATTCCCAAGCTGGGTGTCTTGAGTGTCTTTCCAGCTTCTACCCTGTAGTCTGGGGGGGGAATCACAGCCCCATCACCTCTGTGTTTATAGCCCCATCCTGTTTGGAGGGACAACCTGGTGCCTCAGTGATGGGCGAGCTTGTATTTAATAGTCTGTGATCGCTCTCTGTGGAAGGTGTTGTGCAATTCTTGATTTCACTGGGGTTTTAGTCTGTGAAATCAAGTAAAAATACCCAAACTTTTTCCCACTACTTGCTCCTGGTACGTGGATGTGCTCAGAGTCCAAGCAGCAAGGCAGGCTCTTTTCAGCTGCTGTATGTGCCAAGCGTGTAGGGAGGGTATTTCTTTCTCTAGAACAGTAACTGAAGCGGTAGGTTTGCAACCTGTAATGACAGCCCTACGGAGTCTCTGACTCAGACGGTGTCTTCAGGAGGGCAGGGTGAGGAGGAGTGTGGGTCAGAGCTCTGGGTGCAGTGAAACCGGGTCCTATTTCACCATTGATGTCTGTCCAACACCCAGCACAGCAAAATGGAAGGGGATGCTGGAGCCTTGGGCCCTAAAACACTCGGTTTTAAGTGCCAGAAGGCCGTATGTGTGCATGGGACCTGGATGTTGGAAATAAATGGTCTCTACACCCAAACTGCTCCTCGTTCTTGGAACGTAACGTGTTCACGAAGCAGCTTGTCCGTCTGTGAGCAAGTTGTAATCGTTAAAGGCACATAGTGATGACTTAAATAGGAAAGAACCGGTCGTTAGGTTTGAAAACGCCAAGTAGAGGTGCTGCCCTCATAGGCTTTACTGCGCAGTAGCTCCATGGAGTCAGTGCTACATGCTCTCGGCTGGAGCTGCCCGCTCTAATTTACTCAGTGATGTGGTTTCGGTGCCTTCGTCCCACTGCTCTTTTATGAGTGGCTGGCGAATGTCCACAGCCCGGTGTGGGGCAACGTGTGCTTTTATCATCAGGGAAGGCCCGAGCTGCAGTTGTGGAAGGCTGGTTTGTTAGGGTCTCTTATTTCCCATGCAGAGGTTAGAGCAGCACGATCTAGTGCAGTAATTCCCTGAAGAAGGGAGGTCCCCAGATGCTGTTTTGGATGGCGGGTGGGTCTCCTCCTTGAGTTCAGATGGTGGGAGGGCATCCTGTGCTGGAGAAGGGACCTGAGCTGTGGGGAAGGGTCGTGCTGGGGCGCAGAGGTTTGGGAAAAGGTAGTTGGGTATCATAAGGGTCCCTCGTGAAAATCCTGAGGGCGTGTATTGTGAGGGTTTGAACTTGAATGGTAACTTCTCCTTTATTAGCACCCTGTGCAGGGACTTGCTTAACCCTAGGATGAGGTGCCTGTTAAGTTCACACGCTGCTAATCTGCGCTGACGTCCGTGAGCTTACGAGCTCATCTGCCGCTCTCTAGGACTCGTGAGGGGATGTGTTGAGCAGAGCGAACACAAACAGGCTCTGGAAATCGGGTTTTGCCCTGGGGGTTTTGCTGACAGCCTGAGGTGAAGACAATGATGAGTTTTCAAAGCTTCCATGTAGTTTTCTGTTCATATCTTCTAGATGGGGTCTTGAGCATCTCTTACTGAGTTTCCCAAAGCTTGATTTAACCTGACTTTGCTGTGGGGATAGTTGACCCAGTAAAAAAACCTTTGTGCAAAGAGCACCCCACTTCACCACTGCCCCACGGACAGGTGAACTCCGGCCACGGAGGACATCTACTTTGCATCTGCTTTGGCTGAAAATAGGGCCGTGTCCACAGGAGGAAGAGCCAGCACTGGGTGCTGTGAGGAAGTAGCAGTTTCTCCTGAATGTTAAGATCAGTGATGAAATATTAATACTCCCCACTGAGTCACCGGCCAGACCGGATTGGGTCTCCTGCTCCCTGAACCCATCGGGAGCTGTGTGACTACAGGAACAACTTGGTCTGTTAACCAAGAAAACGAGGCTTGCGCGGTTTTGCCGCTGCGCTCTTCCTGCTCTTGGCACCTTTGGAGCCTGCACCTCTTGCAGCCAAATCAGGCAGGAGGCAGAAATCTGAAAGTTAAATTTCTATGAGTTTCATGAAAATAAGTACCCTGGGAGAAAAAGGGAGCAAAAAAACCCAGGTGCCTACTGTGGGAGAGTGCAGCATGAGCTCAGCTTTCACTGGGTAGGAGAAAATCATAGAATGGCTTGAGTTGGAAGGGACATTAAAGATCATCCAGTTCCAACCCCCCTGCCTTGGGCAGGGACACCTCCCGCTAGAGCAGGTTGTTCAGAGCCCCATCCAACCTGGTCTGAAATGCTTCCAGGGATAAAGCGTCCCCAGCTTCTCTGAGCCACCCCTTCCAGTGTCTCGGCACCTTAAGAGTAAAGAACTTCTTCCTAATGTCCAATCTAAATCCAGCCTGTTCACTGCCCTTTGTCCTACCCCACATGCCATTATGAAAAGGCCCTCTCTTGAGGTGCTGGAAGTAGTATCTGCTCCATGGGGAGCTGACCCGTGGGGTGTGTTTGGAGGAAGGTTTAACTTCATTCGCTCCGGTGCCCATAGGACACCAGCATACATCGGGTACAGCCGCACTTGGTAGGGGCTGGAATTCTTCTGAAGGATTTCAAGCAATAATAAAAGGTGAACATGACTGAGCAGCTGTAAAATGACAGCTGTGCTGGTGTTTGTGTATTGACAGAAAGAGCTGCTCTGGATCTTGTTTTTGGGGGGCGGATAGTAAGAAACTGAGGCAAAGTGGCTCCAGGCTCTGTTCAATGAGTCACCATCTGAGCCAGGATTAAACTCGCCTGCCTCTTGGCCTGTGGGTTTCTGCACAGAGTGGGGCTGTGTTTCAGTGAAACCTCTGAGCTCTGGAACTGCGAGAGCTCATCGTGGACCTGAGCCACCCAGAGAGGACATGGGAAAGCTGGCATATGCTGAGGGAGGACACGCAGACGTGGTGCCCAGAGCTGCTCCTGCCCAAGAAAGCTGTAGCTTCCTCCTCTTAACTTCTGCAGTGTGATGTTGGTTACTCAGACTCTACCTGGATTTCTTTCCTCAGAATTGGAATGAAAAAAATTCCTTGTCTGGCCATAGCCTAATTTCCAAATGTCTGGTTTATTTGAATCCCATGAACCCGTGGAGGTACCTGTGCAAACCTGGCCCTCGTGAACAAATGCCGACGGACAAAAAATAAAATGACAGAAAACCTGATGGCTTTTGTGGCTTGGCTGGGATTCTGTTTGGAGGAATGTGTAGTTTTCCCTGCTGTAACAAAATCCTTTCTGCTCCCAGGTGATGTTGGAAACTACTATTATGGCCAAGGACATCCGATGAAACCCCACAGGATCCGGATGACCCACAACCTACTGCTGAACTACGGCCTCTACAGGAAGATGGAGATATACGTAAGTGTAGGGCTGGTCACAAAGAGAAATGGGTCTGAAAGATCTTAGTTTATATGTCAGGTTTTTAAGTTCTCTGTTGAGAGGCCAAAGAGGAAAGGAAAAAATAAACAAGCAGTTGTGCTGATGTATTTCTGCTGTCTTCTGATGGCTTGCAGTGAGGTGTTTTTTGCTTCAGATAAGCTTTGGAGACTGGAGAATTGCCTCTTCCCCCCCCACCCCTCCAACTTAAAATAATTTCTTTGTCTAGATCTGCAATACATTCCAGTCTCCGGCAGCGGCGGTCTTGCCTTTCAAAAGAAGTTTTCATGTTTAATGCTGCTGGTTTGAGTTTTCTGTTGTTCCTGGCAATAAATCTAAGATTGGAAATGGGAATTTGGGAGAGAGATCTGTTGCCAAACAAGCCTTGATCTCTTCTGCTCCTTGCAGCGCCCTCACAAGGCAAATGCAGAAGAAATGACCAAGTACCACAGCGATGACTACATCAAATTTCTGCGCTCTATTCGCCCAGACAACATGTCTGAGTACAGCAAGCAGATGCAAAGATGTAAGCGATGCGTGCGGTGCGGTAGTTCCTGCGAGCGGTAACGTTTGTGCTTCTGGGAATCCTAGGCCAGCTGTAGAGGTTTGTGATAAAAAGAACAGGAAGAACCCTAGGAAATTCTTTCTCCTGATTCTGTTTTTAATGTAAATCAAACATGTAAAAGAATGTCTCCCTCTCAAGGCTATGCCAGAAGAGCTGAGGAAACCCTTTGACCTGTCATTTTGGTCTTGTGTTTTAATGGAAACACTTTCAAATTGCCTTGCTGGCTCAGAGATGATGGCACTAGTCTGTTGATGAGCTGCAGGTATTTTGTGTTATTGTCTTTAACCAGAGATATTGAGGTGTAATTTAAAACAAACAAAACCCAAAACCAATGAAAAAACCACACAAATAAAATAATAATTAAAAAACCCCAAAAAAACAAACCAAAAAAAAAAACCAAAAAACAAACCTAAACCAGAAACACAAAACCAAGCAAAAAACCCAACTCCTCCATCATGTCTAAAATTTGCAGTAACTTGGAGGGGTTTTCAGGACAATAGATGTTTGGAAGTTGGGGAGGGTGGAGATGCACAACAGTGCCTGTCCCCTTCATGTTGAACAGCTCATTCTGTGAGCTCATCTCTCATTCTGACCTCTCCAGCCCACACAAAGGCTCTTTAATGGTGACTCTAATGTTACAGGAACCTTTTTTTTTTTGGTGTCTCTGCTGCTTTGACCTGATGATCTTTGGCAGTGACTGGGGCAAACCAGATTTCTAGTGAGTAGAGATAGTCAGGAAGGCTTGAGGTTCATTTAAACAGTATTTTGGTCTGGCACACTGCAGTCCTTGAGAGTAGAAAAACACCTCGGGGGTGGGGGGGTTCATTTACGTGGAGCAAGTGTAATATCCAATTTTGAAGAAATAAAGGCCTCACGTCTAAAGCAGAGGCACTTGGAAATCTGGTGTGAGATGAAAGGGACAGATGTTAAGGCATAAGCGTGTCAGGGGAGTGGGTAATATGGTTCATGAGTAATATCCATCGAAAGACTTCCTCCAGTAAATGCTATATCAAATGACATGTACCAAAGCACATATTTACACAAAGCAAACTGTTTACCCCCGGAGCAGATACAGCTCATAAACACCCACTCTGCTCTCTGGTAGTCAACATTTTCTGTACTTCCAAAGAACTGTTTTTACCTGAAGGAGGCAAAATAGGAAAATTAATCTTCAAACATGCAGAGGATGGAGCTTTTCTTCAACCAGACCTGTGAAACAGCAGCCTGGGTGTAGCTGGAGAACTAGCACAGGAGGCTCAGAACAGAGATCAAGGATAGAGGTGACAAGGCCACTGCTCCCAAGGTCTCTGTAGCCTGCTTGGTGCTTCAGCTTTCCCCCTGAGGGCAGGATGGCTGCTGTGATTGTCCTAAGGATGTTCTGCCTTAAACGCTGGGCTCTTTCTCTGCTCTCCCAGACACTAAGCTCCTCACCCTCCCTCTGCAAGAAAGAAGGAGCATCTGTGCCTCTCCTCTTCCACCAGAGCCTTGTGCCTGTAGTCAAGTGGTTGCCCCCTGTAATTAATAGCCCTCCTTAGTAGTCCTGGCTGCTTTGAATCTCTTGGTGGGGAAAAAAGCCCAACTGGCTTCTTCAGCAGCTCCTGGCTTTGCCAAGTATAGCAGAGGGATGGCCTCAGATACTGTCAGTGCTTCCCACAGAGTTCCGAGGGGCAGTAAAGGTAACGAACAGTCTCATTCCATTCACTAAGGGCGAGTTGCCTGCCCTGCACTTGGGAGGACTGTGCTGGAATCTAAAGGGCAAGAAGTTGGATTTGTTGTAAGGGGAAGCGTGCAGAAACAGAGGACTTGAATTCTCCTCACTTAACAGGGAAAGCTTCCAAGCACCTCTTTAAGTTGGTTATTCAAACTCTGCCAGTGGCCATGCCCTGCTGAAACAATTGGAAAGCAGGAACAATTGCTTCCTTCTGGTTCTCCTGATGGGTAATTGTCCCTTTCAGAGATTCCCATCCCGAGCTGGGACCATTCAAACTCCCTTATCACACAGTCTTTGTGGAGACCGTGCACTGATGAGTTTCTGTTGCTGCAAGAACTGTGCAGTTCGTGCCTTTCCCATTAAGCACAGAAGAAAACATTCTACAGATGTTGTTATAAAAGTACAGATTATTTTTGTTGGTCGTTTGTAAAGCAAATCTGGCAAAATCTAGGTTCAATACAAGTCTGTTCTTACTGGTTTTATTTTTAATCTTACTGGTTTTATTTTTAATCTTACTGGGTTTATTTTTAATCTTACTGGTTTTATTTTTAATCTTACTGGTTTTATTTCAATAGTGGAACTATTTACAGTAGAAGTTTATCCAGGCCAAAGCTGCAGTACTGCTTGAAAACTGATTGCTCAGTGTGAAGTAAAAGGAGTGTACAAAGTGTAATAGAACAGATGTGGCTGTAAACTGCCTGCCCAGTACACACCACTATCTACCATCTCCCCACTTTCTCCTGTTTGCTTTCTCAACTCAGCAGCAGCACAGCAGGAAACAGGAGCAAAAGCCTTTCCCACCGACTGCGGGGTTGTGTAAGGGAGCTCGGGGTGAGCTCTGTGATCAGAAACAGCACCATTTCCCCCCAAAAAGCAGGGTTCCTGGGCTGCAGGGGGGGTGCTGGTCTCATGTGTGCCCGTGGAGGCCAGCCCGTGGTGACCAGCCCGCGCTGCCGGAGCAGAGCTGCTGCCGAGGACGCGTATCCGCCTTACGCAGCCCTCGCTGGTCACCTCGCCTCTGCCCACAATTTTCCCAGTGTGGTTATCTGGTTTCGGGATCCCTTGTAGTGCACCTCACTAGATGGCGTGTGGAGCTCCTGGGACCTGCTTTCCTAATTTCTTACAAGTCAGGAGCATCTTCCCTCCAGCAACAAACCTTTTTGCCTCACCCGGCAGTCCTCTGATTACGTGAATATTTTATCCTTTGTGCACAGCCTTTTATTGTTTAGAACTTTTGATTTAACTCTGGTTAGCTTTTTTTTTCTTTTTAATCCCAATGGTGGTAGAAGCTTTGCCATTTATTTGTGGTTTTGTCTTGCTAACTCTTCTGTATCCTTTTCCAGTTAATGTTGGGGAAGACTGCCCCGTGTTCGATGGGCTGTTTGAGTTTTGTCAGCTCTCTGCTGGAGGCTCTGTTGGTAAGCTCACGAGTCATGTTCTTTTCTCTTAAGCAGATGTGTGTAATGTAGTTCTGTCTGGGAAATAAACTGTGGTAGGTGGTGGTGGGGAGACTTTGTGAACCTATTTCTGATTTCCTTAATAATTAGATCCAGACTTTTCCCCTGTGAGAGCCCAAGCCTTGTGTACTGACAGATCTCTCTGCATTTGCTAAGCCCTAGTCCAGGTTACTGATCGTGTGAAGGACTCTGAAAGTGGTACAGCAGCACGACCAGCGACAGAGTTAAAACAAAACCGCAGCAGCAACAGGAGTTTAATAAAAAAATCATGAGCTTTACATAAAAAAAAATGTTTTAAAAGCCTTGCTCTGGGCAGGGATAACCTGGAAATGAAAGAAAAGGGTTCCTTTACTTGCTTTTTTTTAACAAGAAGCCCCCATCTCTGGACACAAAGCCAAAGGGAACGTGGAAAGTTTCAGTAAGCTCCCTGAAAGCCGGAACATTTAAAACACTTTCAACTATTTTCAAGTACTCTGCTGCAGGAAGACTGGTCTTGCGGAACCGCCTCACTGTGCACAGGCGTTAGAGCCTTGTGGCTGCTGCTCCCACAATGACATCTCAAAGCCTTTATTTCCTGTAACGTAGGTCAGCGGTACCTACAAGTACCGACTGTTTTCTGAAGCAGCTCGATGCTCTCTGGCCCCACGGCTGGAGATTCCCTAGAACATGTCACTTGTTTTGATCCTGGGAGACTTGCAGAGTTTGCGGAAAGTTTATGAAGGGGCTGAGGGAAGAGAACTTCCTTTGCCTAAAAGCATGTTCAGTGACTGACCTACATATACACCGGCTAAAACCTTTCTCAGTGCCCCGGACAAAAGATTTGAATGAAATCTACTCTGTCTTCAACTGTGCCCCTGCTCAAGTGCTGTCGACTTGTTTGTGCCGATTTCATCCTCTGAGGCAAAAGTGGGAAGTGGTGAAAAGTGTGTGCGGGCAAAACAGAGCCTGTTTTGAGAGACCCCGTTGAGACATCCAGCGTTAAACCCTCGGGCTGGTGCTTTGCAAAGTGCCCAAACGCACAACGCGAGCAGTGATGGGATTGCAAGGGACCAGTGCTTTGCCCCGCAGTCTGTCACGGGGCCTCGGCTCTCGTGCTGACAATTTGTAATTCCTCTCCCAACAGCCAGCGCTGTGAAGCTGAACAAGCAACAGACAGATATTGCTGTGAACTGGGCGGGAGGCCTTCACCACGCGAAGAAGTCAGAGGCTTCTGGCTTCTGTTACGTCAACGATATCGTCTTGGCTATCTTGGAGCTCCTGAAGTACGGGCAGTACTATTTACCCCTCTTGTTTGTCCTTTCTGCTGCATTTCTTACAAGTCCTTGCTGCTTTCTTCCCAGTCCTTTTTTTTTTTTTTTTTCCCTTTTTTCTTTTTTTGTTTGTTTATTTTAACTGTTTATTTTTTCCCAGGAGGGCTTAATAAGCTGTCTTAGAATCATAAAATCGTTTTGATGGGAAAAGACCTTTAAGATCATTGAGTCCCACTGTTAACCCAGCACTGCCAGGGCACCACTAAACCTCTGGGCAGCCTGGGCCAGGGTCTTACCACCCTCAGCATGAGAAAATTCTTTCTGTTCAGTCCAGAGAGAGCTGCCTGGTAGCTGTGCAGCCTGGGGATTAGCACCTAGTTCCTCACTCTCTTCCCATTTGCTCTGCTGGTGAAGGCAGTTTCTGCTCTGAAGGAATGCAGCATTTTGACTCCTTTCTGATCCTAGGTATCACCAGAGAGTGCTGTACATCGACATCGATATTCACCACGGAGATGGTGTGGAGGAAGCCTTTTATACCACGGACCGCGTCATGACCGTGTCCTTTCATAAGTACGGAGAATACTTCCCAGGAACTGGGGACCTACGGGTGAGAAGGAAGGCTCGCTGGAAAACTGCTCTCAAATTGGGTCTCTTTCTTTGCTGTCATACTAATTTAACTAAAATCCTTCCTTTCCTGGGTTTTCCTGCTCTCAAAGTGACACCCTTTTTCTGAGGGCAGCGGTGCGTTGGGAGGCAGCTGGCTCAGCTCTTGGGGTGATGCTTTGTCTCTGTGGCAGTGGCCTGTGCAGTCACCAAACCAAGGCTTGGACACCAGTCTTGTGGCAGCCTTCTGGGGGAGATTATGCCCAGAAAAGCGCCTCTGAAGGTGACATGTTGGGGCAGCTGTAGCTGCTTGCAAACTAATCTTGGCCACAAGCTTGGGTAGAAGTTTCTGAGAGCACTTCCCCGTGCCTTGGTTTATCTTGTTGGCGTTTCCTCCTGTGACTCACTACGTGTTACCCACTCACGGGGTTAACTGTGACACTCCTTTGGCTTAGACACAGGCGTGGTTCACTTTGTGACTTTGGCATTGCCAGCAGGCTGGGGTTTTTTTTAGTTTTAATGTGCTTTTTAGTGGATTTACTTTTTCCTGATCTAAATTCTCTTCCATTCTACTTGTGAGTTGTACCTTTTTCAGCCCTGCCCAGAGTTTGGTGCTGGTGATGTGAACTGTGCAGCTGCAGCATTCTCTCCTGGTGCAGCTGCTCTGCACCATAAATGGAATAATATTCTTAATAATATGAAAGAGATAATAGAAATGTAAAAATATATATATTATTTTAAAGTTAAAATAGATTCCTTCAGTTCCTAGACTGCAGAGTCAGCCCCAGCTGGTATTTTGGGCTGTGCACCTCTGCAGTGTACAGGCTGGGGACTAGAATTGTGGATGATGGTTTTACTGCTGTGTAAGAAAGTGTTTTTACCAATGAAATGAGAGCCTGTGTGCTGAGAGCAACACAGAATAGTCCATTTTTCTTCTCTGAACACCGAGGGCCAAATGCACCCACTTGTAAGCTGCTGTTGGAGTCAACTGACTCTTGCTGCCTCCTGCCAGGATGGTGTTTGGCCGTGGGAGCCTCAGCCCGCATTTGGATCACACTGGTGGAAGCCCAGCCTTCCCTTCCCAATGCGGGACACTGTGTGTGTTGCTGGTGGTTCTCCTGTGAGTTGTGGTCTCTCCTGTGAGTCGTGGTCTCTGTGTCCTTTGCTCTAACAGGATATTGGTGCAGGCAAAGGCAAGTACTACGCTGTCAACTACCCGCTCCGGGACGGGATCGATGACGAGTCCTATGAAGCCATATTCAAGCCGGTAAGCAAAGACATCTTTGCTGAGTACATCTTTGTGGATCGTGCTTTGTCACTGAGTGGCTCATGGAGCTGTTCTCTGGGGAGATCGATTCAGTCTTCTGTGCTAAGATTCTTCAGGGGCTCTATTCCTCCCTCACAATCGCAGCCTGTCGTCGATAAGCTTCTCTCTGTAAGAGCCTCTGGTACCAGCACAGGGGAGCCAGCAGCTGCAGGAGCACCGGGGATGTCTTTGTGTCACGTTGCTGTGTCACCGTCCTGTGCAGAGCGCGTAACAACGGCTTTCTTGTTTAGGTGATATCTAAAGTGATGGAGACGTTCCAGCCTAGCGCAGTTGTCTTGCAGTGCGGGTCAGATTCTCTGTCAGGAGACAGGCTGGGTTGTTTTAATCTGACCATCAAAGGTAAGAGATCCATACAGCCCCTGTGTCAAACTGGCATAACTGGTACCATTAAATTGCACTCAACTCTTTGGTCATCTTCTGCCGTGAGGCTGTGACCTTTCCCCCCCGCTTCTTCTGCTGCAGGTCACGCCAAGTGCGTGGAGTTTGTGAAGAGTTTTAATTTGCCGATGCTGATGCTGGGAGGAGGTGGCTATACGATCCGCAACGTGGCTAGGTGCTGGACCTACGAGACTGCTGTGGCTTTGGACACGGAAATTCCCAATGGTAACTGTCCCCAGGAGCCCTTGAAGCAAGACTAAGGAACTGTGACACTCTAGTGTCGGAGCTCAGGGAAGGGATGCCTCTGTGGGAGAAGAGGCAACCCTAAGATGTCTCATTAGCGTTTGATTACTGTAGGCAAGTGTTTGGACTCCCTGATTTGCAGTAGCTGTTCTTGTTTGCATTTGAGTCGTGTAGCTCTCCCTTCCAGCAAAAGGTACCCAGCAGCCTTGATGACTTGCTGAAAGGAGATGACCTTCTACTGAAAACTTGTGTGTGCTGATTGTGTTTAACTGCCGAGTAAGCTTCGGCTGCACTATTGCTAAATTGCCTGCTTTGATCTGAATTTGGGCCAGGAGAGCTGCAGCTCCTACACCTGCCAAGAAGCGGTTGTGCTTTTCTGTGGGAGTGCAGTGCGTTCGTGGTATTTTGTCACTGGTCTGGTGGTAATTTGGTGTTTATTCCTTTTTAACTTGCCCACAGAACTTCCATATAATGACTATTTCGAGTACTTTGGACCTGACTTTAAGCTTCACATCAGTCCCTCGAACATGACTAACCAGAATACCAATGAGTATCTCGAAAAGATCAAGTAAGTGTTTGTTCCTCCTCATGAGGCTGACACCTTCTGCTGGGGCCTTTGCAGCCGTGGGTGGCATCTTGCTGACGGAGGTGTTCCCTTCCCTGGCTGGCTCTAGGCAGCGTCTCTTTGAGAACCTGCGCATGCTGCCTCACGCCCCTGGTGTCCAGATGCAGCCAATTCCTGAGGATGCTGTTCAGGAAGACAGTGGAGATGAAGAGGAAGAAGATCCTGAGAAACGCATTTCAAGTACGTGCTTGTCTCTGGCACGGTGGCGTTGCCCGGCTGGGAGCGTTCGGAGCCTGTGGCTGCCAGTGCTGAGCAGGATCAGTCAGCTGGAGAAACCTGCAGGCTCTGAACTGAGTCACCTTAGGAAAGAGGGGAGGATGTATGCTTTAGCTATATCTGTTCTGGAGTCCTTCACTTTGGATCTGTTCCCACCTTTCCCGTTGATTGTGTAAGATAAAGCGTTGATGGTAAGCACCACAGGGCTGAGAGATCTCTTTTCCCTCGGAGAAATGGCACTTTGGCCAGATGATTTCCATAATGGGAGAAAGCCAGGCTTTTCATGTGAGAATTTAAACAGTTCCTGGGACGTAGGTGCTATGACAGCTTTTTTTTCTGGGAGACTGGCAGGTTTGATCCCAGGAGTTGTCTTCCATGGTGAAAATGCTGGTTTCTATCCAGATTGGCTGATGGCCTTTAGATCTGGCAGACAGATCTTCGCAGTGCGAGGCTGGTTAACCTGCTTATGCTGTCAAGTCTAGACACCGTGCTGTACCTATTCCAAGTCCTCCATGTGATCTTGGATCTTTGGCATGAGCAGTTAGGAGTGATGAGTTAAAAGATACAGCAGGTAGAGAGAGAAAATGTTTTTATCGTGGCCTAATTCTGACTTACGTAGGCTCGTTGGTTCGATCCGGCGTAGCTGTGCTGGGAGAAGTTAGTGCTTGGTGTCTCCTGACTTCTCAACCTGCTGAAACAACCTCTTGTCCTCTTCGCTCTCAGTCCGCAATTCAGATAAGAGAATATCCTGTGATGAAGAATTCTCTGACTCTGAAGATGAAGGGGAAGGAGGGCGCAAAAATGTTGCCAACTTTAAGAAAGCCAAGCGTGTGAAAACAGAAGAGGAGAAGGAGGAAGAGGAGAAGAAAGGTGAGCAGGAGAGCTGGGACTAGAAGCCCTCGCAGCTCTCCGGAGCTTTGGCCTGCACGTACTTTCCTACTGCACTACTGTGCGTGGTCTTGTTCTTTTTCCTAGATGAGAAAGAAGAGGAAAAACCAAAAGAGGAGAAAGCAGAACCCAAAGGGTGAGCCCTGTCTCCTGCCATGGTGACTAAATGGCCGTGCCTTAAGTTCCCGCGGCCCCGGTGGGATGTGGCACAAGTTGAGGGGCTGGAGGAGAGAGGAGGTCATTCGGGTGGCTTTGTCCCAGGCTCGGAACGGGGAGAAGTGTGCCTGTGTCCAACAGCACATCTGGTAACCCTCGCTGGAAAGGGCTTAAAAATACTGAGCCTCCATTCAGGATGTTACCAGGTTTTGGTATAAGCAGCAGTTTGAAGGTTGTGGCTCTGGCTGGGGCACAGCCCGAGCTGCTTGTTTAAACCAAATTCTGTTTGCTTCCCCAGGGTGAAGGAAGAGACGAAATCCACCTAAGATGGCTGCAGCTGGACAGTCCCTGTCAGTGCGTAGTTGTCGTAGGTTAGCTTCCCTGGTTGCCTCCCATTCCACAGGATTTATATTTTATATATGTTTCTGTATATATTTCTATATAAATATATAAATGACTTGAGAACTGTAAATTATTCCTTGCTGCACTCCGCTGGGAGCAGACAGGGAGGATTCTGCGGAGTAGACAGACCTGCACTGCCCAGATTTGGTGACTGGGAAGTTTCACTCTTGCCTTCCACTGCCTCCTTAGTGTGTCTTGAAAAAAAAATCACTTCCTTTCTTTACTCTCTCCTCTGAAATAACCACCTTTGGTAAAGAATAATTTAAGTAGAAGTAGTATTTGCATTTCAGGTTAGGTGGAAAGATGGCCATGAGGTTTTTGTTTTGGTTTGGGTTGTTTGGTTTTTTTCCCTTTTTTTTTTCCTTCTTTGTTGGTTTGGGGTTGTTTTTGGTTTTTTTTTTGGTGGGAGAATACAAGTTCCTAAATGAAGCCTGTGAGACACTGACTATTCCTTTGGTCTTCAGTTTGATTCCACCGTGGCAGGTAACTGCAAGCTGGTGCCGCTTCTCAGGGTCAAATAGTGCAGTTCTTGACTAGAGTTGGCTACCTCCCTGCAGCAAACTCGCGGGAAGAGATGAAGCAGCTTAAAAGGAATCTGAAAAGCTCTGTAGTGACTCAGCCCGAGAGCCCCGCGGGTGCCCATCTGGAAAATGCAAAAGGAAAATCCCCCTGGGGCGGTGGGAACGGTTTCCCCCATCTCGCGGATCCAGTGGGTGCGGCAGCGTTCTGCATCTCGAGGAAGAGAAGGGCTGAAGTTTTTCTACCTTCCCCCCCTCCCCTGTGGCTGTGCCCCTCTCTGCGGGGAGAAGTGAGTTACTGCCCCTTGGTCCCCTGCTTTGCTTTTCCTGCCGGCTCTGCCCTGGGCTACACGGGTCACCAGTACTGCTGTGTGTCCTGGGCTGAAACCACTGCAGAGCATCCCCCAGCTGTCCAGTGGCCAGGCCGAGCAGAGCCTGCCTGACACCTCTTGAGGTGACAAATATTTTCAACCCGAACCTTTTCCTCTCTTGCTGTCAAGGCCAGGAAACAAGGACAAGCTTCTTATCGGCCGCCTGAGCTGTTACCTTGGCCGGGGAACAGCAGATGGGGCTCTGTACGTTTTTATAACTACTCCTCTTCCTCCTCCCACACAGTTATCTCACACCCAAAGGTCTTTTGTGACCAGAACTGGCCTTTCTTTTGCATCTCTTTTTGTACAGCCGGTCAGTAGAGGAGCTTCTGGCGAAATGCTTTGCAGGAGTTTTTTGCAGGCAGCTTTGACTCGCTGCTCTCCTTTCTCAGGGGGATTCCTCTGTCCACGAGAGGATCTGTACCTCCCACGGAGCTGCTGATGGGTTCAACTCTAATAATGCTGCTAACTTAACACAGGTTATTTTTAAAATGTTTTATTTTTTTAAATAATTCTTTTCCCTTTTTTCCACCTTGAGGTTTTTTAGTCTCTTTGAATCTGAGTGACGTGTCACTCCCGCTCTTCGGTGTTTGTATGTGAAGCGAGAGATATCGGTGTACCTTTGTGTCTGGGAAGGGGAGGGGGGGAGGGAATGCATTGTGGTTTTTTAAAGATGCTTTTATTTTGAACTTTGAGAATCTTTGTAATAAAACTGGTACATTTCTATGGTTGGTGTGAGTTTGTGCTGCTTTCTGCCGAGAGGAAACACGCAGAGCAGGGGGGGAGTTTGTTTTCAGAGCCATTGCTGGAACATGGTGCAGTAGCTTGGTTGTGAGCGTGATGGCACAGAGGTCCCAACCACAAATGACTGTAGAACACAAAAAAAGCCTCTAACGAGGCTTTGGAGTGAGGAGGCACGATGACTTTCCCTGCTCTTTCAGGGCTAGATGTGTCGGTTTAAATGCAGTTTTATTTGGAGCATACTCTGCTGCCCGTGACAGATCGCTTTAGTTCTTTTGTAGATGTTTGGCCTTCTTGTTTTCTTTTCCCCTTGTGTTTTATAAAATAGCCTTGAAATTCTCCTTGTGACCCTGCTCTCCAGCAGAGGTAAGTCAAAATACCTTGGCTTTTGTTCGCTTAACTTCTCTACTAAAGGTCACTGGGGTGGTTTTTTCTGTCTTTCCTCTAAATTACGGCTGGGTTCTCGTCCAGCAGCATTGCTGATGCTAATTGGGTTTGCAGGTTGGTCGGAGTTGATGCTCTGAGAGCAGTGCTAATCTAGGGAGGGAATAACTTCTGCAAGGGAGTATCTTTTGGATGAACTTCAGTGGGTTTTAGCTGGTATTCAAGCAAAAAAAAATATATATATATATAATTGGGAGCAAGGTAATTCCACAAGCAAGTGGTGAGGTCACACCTGAAATGGACACAAAAGGTTCATAAACCAAACCTGCCATAAATGTAGTTAAGAAATGGCACAGTTGACTTTCACTGCTCTAACGACACTCCAGGAAACTTAATCATCCTTTTCACCATAACAGGCAATTAAAATCCTCTCTTCCTCAAACAAAAAAAAAACAACTGCATGGTTGAAGTCACCCCTGTCGACAGGCAGCTGCAGCTCTTCCCCCAGCCCTTCTCTTCCCCCCCCCCCCCCCCCCCCCCCCCCCCCCCCCCCCCCCCCCCCCCCCCCCCCCCCCCCCCCCCCCCCCCCC
>JANIJG010018937.1:0-20252 GCA_024611175.1 Megaceryle torquata
AACCCCCCCCCCTCGACCAGAGGAGGAGGGGGGAAAATGCCCCTTTAGTCTTCCCCTTGGGCCAGGGGTGCTTGGGGGGGGGGGGGGGGGGGTGTGGTTGAGAGGATTTTTCTTCTCTTTCATGTTCTTGTAGGGGTTTAAAAATTATTCCTATTTCTCTCTGACATTACAGTTTTAATTTCTATCTCCTTCTCTATCCTCACCCCCAGCTAAGCCACTCATGAGTATTAATTGTCACTTCTATTAAAATGGGATGGATTTTGCTCTGATTTGTGAGTGGAGAAAAACAGAACACTGACTGATGCTTACTGGAAGGTGTACCCCAATCTTATCTTCCATAGAAAAACAAGTGACTCACAAACAAATCCTCTTCCCTATTTTTTCCAGCAACATCAGCAAAATCAATTTGTGACTCATTGTTGTCCTTGTTTCTCATTTTTTTCTCTGAGACACAGTTTTCAGACGGAGAGTGCCTTTTAATCTATTTTCATACAGGCCAAAATGCCTAAGGGAAGAACAGAGGGGCACCATCTTACCTCAGATCTTTTATAACAAAAGAAACCAGTACACAAATGAATGTATAGATCTATAAAAGCGACACATTAACAACAGGGAGCACCTGCATCCACTCCCAGGTAGAACTCTTAAGGTCTCTCACTTCTGCAAAGGACCTGCAGGCAGACCTCCCTGCCTTCCTTTGCATGAGGTGTGAAACCATGAGGAAACTAAGGAGCGCTGTCTCCAAAAATAACCAAATCAGACAGCACCTGGGCCATCAGCAGAAACGGGGAAGTGATCCTTGGTATCAGAGATACCCGGTGGGCTGTTTGAAGTTATAGACAAAGTAAGCAGCTGCCCGGGGGCAACAAAGCAAAGAAAGTCCCATTTCCCCTACAAAAAAAAAAAAACCTCAGAAATTCAAGGTTTTTTTCTTGTGCCAACGAACAGGTTGAGAAGCATGGGGCAGCAGGTACTGCAGTTCAGGCAGTCCTCACTTAGCACCTCTAGGAGTTGATTCCTCACCCCAATCAACAGCAGCATGATTTCTGTTCTTTAAAAGCTCAGAAAAGTAACAAATCCCATGAGCAAAATCCCCAAACTCTCTCATATTTTACCACTTTCATTTTCGTGCAACTACCCTTCAACCTGTACTGGCCTAAACAGCTTACAGAAATGATCAGTCCTTCAGCCTCCGAGTCTCTGCAGGAACTCTAGCTACTGCAGCGTCACCAGCACAGCGTGGCATCCCTCGGGGCTTCCTGTATTGCTCTTCAAAGTGTCTCCATGGATTTAATTTGCAGGTTAAAATTTCTGCTGCAAACAAGACCACTGACAATTAAAAAATGTTTTCATAGATTCATCTGGGAACAAGCCAGGCAGCTGGTTTTAATATCTTTCATCCCTTATCCTACAAGTGTCCAGTTCTCTCCTGTTGTGCCCTAGCAGGGATGTATAAGCGATTTCTGGGGGCTTCTCATCTATCTATAGCAGTTTGTAGAAATGGAATTAGTTCCTCCAGCAGGTGACAGAACTCCGGACACAGTGAAATGAAGACAGAAAATCAGCAGGCTATTTGCCATTTCTACCAGGCAAGGCTGATAGACTTATGTAAAACATTATTATGCTTTGTATAGCATTATGTAAAACCAAGATGCTCCTGTTGTAAACATCAACAGAATGAGTGCTTCAAATCTGCCACCACCTGAAATTCAAGATATTGATGCCTCCATTTCCCAGTCTGCAGATAATGGATAAGATTTATCGTTGCTGGCCCAAGAGCTCTATAAATGTTACTAATAACATACAGGTCCATTTTGGTACAAGTCTTCAATTATCTCTAAATCCCTTGGCAGCCGTTTTGACTAATGTATCCAATAGCTAAGCATTAAGTGCCTGGATGTCAATTAAAATACACAGAGTGAGTCTGCCTGTCCATTCGTCTATTCAAGTCACAACACAGTCATTAAAAAACAGGATTCATAGCTTTGACAGCACATCCATTCTACCAAGCCACCTGCTATCATGGATCATTAATTTAACACTGATTGAACCACACCTAATTCCCATGGGGCCACTCCAAAATCCTCTCCAAAGTGAAGACATCATTTGCTCTTAAATAGTTAATCAACTTGCCAACATTTTCATCATGTTCACTTTACTATCCCCGAAAACCTTGCCTTGCCTGCTCAATTTTAATTTTATAAGAGCTGTGTATTAGATTTCAGACCCATATAAGTAGCACACAGGAGCAGAACATGTTTTAGCTAATTAATGCTTCTGTAACTAGAGTAGTTGAAAAATAACCATCAAATATTTATATAATTGGTACAGTAAGAGGCCCCCAAAGAAGTATTGCCTTGTTCCGAGTGCTGTACCGAGCGAGAGAGTGAAATACCAAGTCCAAAGTCCTAGAGCACAAAAGACCCCAGTCTGCTCCCAATACTACATTACTCTGTGCGAATTTGCATGGCTTTGGGAGGCATTCATTAACATGGATAAAGGGCTCGGGCTCATATTAAATTTCCCTACCCTTTTAAAATTAACTACTATTAAGCTTTCCTCTGCACTTTAGGTGAATGAACATTTTGAGACAACCGTAACATTCACACTGAGTAGCTGCAGGATGACTCACCTGTACTAAGGGCATGAGATGCTTTTCTTGGAATTATCTGCAAATCACATTGATGGATTTTGGAAAAGGACATCATTTTTCCAGGCTCTTAATTACTACTAAATTAAGCAATATCCATAACCTTTTAACTAAAAGTTGAAGTATTTTATATAAAATGTTCTGTCAAGGAAAAAAAAGGGGTCTATCCAAATAAATTAAAATCTTGGCCATTGGAATTCCACCTTTTCAGAATGGGAAGATTTAACATGAAAATATAACAACATAAATGTCATGTTACGGAATATAGCTGACCCCAGAAAACAACTCATGTAAGAGGAACATTGATGGCACTGCTCAGCAGAAAAGTCCTCAGCTAGAGGTGGGGATAAGAGAAGACAGAGAAAGAAAAAGCCCCACTGCATTGAACAATTTGCTATTATCTGGCTGCTCTTGTCTTGTACAGCTAACAGGAGATAAAAGATAAAGCCTTCTCCCAGTGGCAGACAGGGAGAACCACAGTGTGACAAAACAGTGCAGTTTAATCCCACAGGTAAAATCTAGCTGCAGCACTACAAGCTTTCACAGAAATTCAAAACCACGTCTTGGAATATCAAGCAGAAAAATCCAGTCAAAACCACCATCATCCGTAGTGTTGTTATCAGCATTACAGCACGAGCCAGACACTGGGGACCTTATGGACTTCTTTGCCTCAAATTGTAATGTAGCTAACGGAGTTTAATGAGACGTCCTTAAAAATATGCTAGCTGTAAAATTCAAGTTAGACAAGCTTCTCTTGGAGGGTAATTTACACTTGGTGTAACTGTTCTGAGTTACCCTTGTAGCCAGGAGATCAGACTCACCTCAGGACCTGGTCCAGAACACACGGCAAGAATGAGATAGAGATTAAAGACTATGTCTGAACTTCCAGTAATACCATATGAAAAAGATCCACACGTTACACTAGCACTCAACAAAAAGTCCCACACATGCATATTCAGCATAAACCACTAGAAACGCAGTAGTTGAAAGTTTGCTGTGCTGTACACCAAAAATACAGCACGCTGTGATCGAGACTGTTCTGCATTTAATGAACCTGTAGACATATTTTTCCCAGGACTAAAATCAGGAGGTGCTCTCCTATCAGCTCAACATGCAATTTCAATCAGCGCAGGAGGCCAGCTGCACCCTTCACATGTGCCTGACTGGCACGTGCCATGAAACCCTCAGCAAGATAACGGGCAGCAGCTTCAGCGTCTTTTAACAGGAGTTAACTACCCAGAGAAGGAAAAAACAGGGAAGTGAAGAAAAAGGAAAGGAAGTAAAAGCCACGTATCTTGGGCAGGGGAAAACAAAAAAAGATATTTCATAGTCCCTTCCAGTTTCTCAGGAGGTTCTGGAGGGAAAAACACTTCGCCGTCTTGATGAGACAGCCTGTGTGTTGTGGGGACAGGAGTGACTAGACACGTGCACATACACCGACAGAGAACTGATGGGATTGCATCTATCGTTACTTTCAAAATCAATTCCCTTTTACCATAAAAGAACTGGTCAACAAATAATTTCCTTAGAACTTTACAGTTCATTTAGAAAAACGTTTTTCCTCTTCAGAAGAAAACTGGGACAAAAAGTTTTTTTCCTTGATCAGCTCTCCATGACATCATTTATTACTTCATGTGCTATTTAAGAGGGTGCATCATCACTTGGAAGGGGTCTGAACCGGAATTTGAATCCAGCTGGACTTTGCGTAAGTCATGAGTCAAATAATAAGTCCAAATCAAATCACCTGCTAGACTTCTCAGGTTCTGATGAAATTCAGAACTGGAAACCACCTCCAGAAACAGCTGTTCTCACAGGGTTTGTGCAATTTGGTTATAAAGATAATACCGTCAAGATAGTCACATGTTAGCAGCACTGAACCTTAAACCCAATGCTTAGCATAAAAGAATCGGGATCTGAGATCACTTTTCTCTGTTCAGTGCTAGGATGGCTCAGCCAGGCTGTGCAGTGAAATACAACCCACAGCCACCTGCAACTCGGCAAACTGAGCAAGGAAAATGTTAAGAGTCAAAGGGCTTTGCTATTTCTTTCTATTCCTGCCAGTGATTTAACGTGCATACGCTATGCCAAGTCGGCTCTACTCAAATTTTCAGACGCAGTCTGCAATTTGTTCCTCGTTTTGGAAGTGTTGACTGCTTGCACTGAAAGCAATATGAGCTGTAAGTTCTCACCACCTCTGAAAAGGAGCCCTAAGTTTCTTAAATTTGGTGTCAAAAACAATAGAGCACCTAAAACTAGAACCCAGTGGGATCTTCCCTTCAATGGATATTAATATGCATGGCTTCCAAAGAGGTCCAGAAGGATAGCACAGCGCTCAGTGCATCACCATGGGACTTGGAAGATCTCTGCTCAATTGACCGACTAGCTGCAGTCAAGTAACCTAACCACAGCTCCCAGCTGATACGACCACAGTGCTCTCCAACACCACACACGTGTGCTGAGAATAAATACATTAGAGGCTGGGAGGTTCTCCTGCTGCAGCACAGGAGCTGCTCATTTTGTGGTGGAATGAAGAAGTGACACAAAACTTGCATATGGCTGGGAAGAAAGTTAACCATCACACTGAAAATCACCAAGATACTCTAAGGAGAAAAGAAGTATCTTAACAGTGCTTTCTATTCCTGCAAATTACTTAAGAGAGCCTTTCTTCATTTTAACAATACTAAAATGTAAACATTTATTGTTTGGTAAGAGAAGTGTGCTCGCTGCGTGCCATGAGAACGTTTAGGTAAAGAAATATGTTTCCTCCTGAAGCAAGACTGAAATTGCCGCTCAATAGCGCATTAAACAATAACAACCACGTACTTCCCAGGCAGTAAGAACCAAGCAACACAGAAACATCACCATCATCTACTTCTTGCCTTCACACTGTATTTTAAGCATCTATGAAGTAGCTTGTACAACATATTTCTGCAGATCCCTAACTGGGGGTTGCTGTGGCAGCAGCATTCAATCCAGGTACTGGATCAGTTCGGTACTGAACTACTGTTCAGCAGCAACAACCTGTTTTCAAGGAGCAGCACTTCAAGCTGTCCACGAGACATAGCTCCAGGACACCCTACATTTGCTGCGGCTGCAGAAGCAGTGGTGGAGGAGTCAGCGAGGCTGCATTAGAAGGAAAGAGGCACATATTCCTATTTTTAAGAGATGGCACAGGTGTGCCTTGCCTCTCAGAGAACATTAGTGCAGGACAGGAATGAAAGCAGGTCAGGCTGGACCCTAGCACATGGCCACAGCTGGGCTCCTGGCCTCCCCACCAGCAAGGAGAGCAGGCAGCTGTGCTCTGGGTACCCAGTCACAGCCAGGCTGCTCCACAAGCACAGCCCAGTCATGGCTACATCCTGCACAAAGCCACATCCAACACCAAGGTGGCCATTCCCTGTGTGACCTGCTCTAGGTGATCCTGCTCCGGCAGGGGGGTTGGACTTGATGCCCTTTTAAGGTCCCTTCCAACCCCTACCATTCTGTGATTCTGTGGTTACCTGTCACAGCACCTGGTGCTACACATGAGAAGCAACTCTCCCCCTCTTACCTCAGGGTCTTTCTCTATCTCCAGCCCCGCTTCCACCAGGTTGCGTTCATATTCCTCCCTCTGCAGCCGCTTCTCCTCCTCCAGGGCATCCAGTGGGCCAAGCTCGATCACCTCTGCCGCCGGTGGCCCTGGCCACTCCTGCAGGACGTGCTGGCCGCTCTCCTGCCGCTGATGCTCACTGTGGCCCTTCCCCGTCCCTCCATTTGAAACCAGGGCCAAGGAAGCAGATCCGTGCATCAGCTCCGGCGAGCCCGCTCCGGGCGGGTGCCGGCCGAGGCGTTTTCGGTAGTGGTAGGCTAACACGTAGTCGACCTTTCTCTTGCTGTCCCTGAAATGCATGACACTCGGGGATGGCTTGTCCATGGCCCCTCCTTGCATCCCATCCAGGTAATTGTTGATGATCTGGGAGAGAAACACACGAGTGTCACAGACAAGAAAGACCCCGGGCCTGCTGCCACCTTGGCTTTCTCCACACAAGCACATAGACCTGCTCAGAGTCAAAATTGGAGGCCAGCTGGTGATAAATATGACCTACAAACATGCACTCTGCAGACCAGATCAGGTCAGGCTGAACCTCCTCCGACTGCAAACAAGTGAGAGGGGCTAAAGACAGCAGCCTTACCCCACCGCGTTGGACGCCTGCCTGGTGGGCAGGTATGGAGGCACACATCAAGGCTGTCTCTCTGTCCTGCATGGACACGGACCACACAGAAGACACCCACATTTTGAACAGGATGGAGAAGTGAGAATAAGGATCCCATTACAGACTGGGATATGAGAAAGGATGTGCTGTGGAGGAGAACTATGTGTGGGAAGAAAGAGAAGAAAGTGATCTGAGCTAGAATGGGAGAAATATCCTCAAAGTAGTACAAGGGCAAAAAGGGTAGGGCTGGACAGAAATGCTTTGGATAATAGATGGGATTAGAGAGGATATACCCCGTGGATGGCTAGCAATGCCAGCTAACCTGTATTTTAACACACTATGAAAAGACTATGTAACCAACCACTAACACAGCAAAAGGAAATCAACGGCGAGAGTAATTCCAACTGTCTACATTGGGCTCAGTCACCTCCTTGGACCATCTCTGTCTCCTCCTATTCACTCTCCTAACCCTTCTGGGGTCAAGCTGCTCCAGTACTAACCCCCACCACTGCATCCCCGACGGGACAGCACCTGTGTTGAACTCCGATACCAAATCTAAGGCATCCCCTTTCACTTGCTGGCTGACATAGCCCATGTGTTTTCCAAAACTGTTCCCATCCACCCTTTCCAGCTCAATGCTGGAGCTTAAAACCCTTCACAGAGCTCTTCACAGTGTCAATCATTAGTGACAGCAGCCCTCCAGTGACTGGGGAACAAGATACAAGCAAATAAATAGGGTCAGCCTGACCCAAAGCAATCAGCCCATAACCTAATTGCATACATTTATGGGTCCCATAGGTGGCTATACAAGCAAAATCTTGACAGGTACCACTTAGAGATTTCTTTCTCTTCCTGCTTCTCCTTCCGTTGCATGCACTGGTAGCCCTGAATGCAAAGTCAACCAAGCATGTTGTATGGCAAATTTCTCATTTGTTACCACAACAGGAATTGTTGATGGTATTATATAAATATGCATATTATTTTATTCCCCAGCATCTCCCAGATTCTTGGTTTTCATTGCTTTGCTTCACTTAGTTTCTCACAAAGTAGCTTCCAGCCACCATATCACTAAATAAATCTTGGTTTCATATGCATTCTACATCCTTCATTCTTTCACGAAATTATCACCAAATAATCTGTTCTGCACATGACACTTTATGTGTAAGGTGCATATACAGCCCTCTAGGCATCTCTAAACTCACACTCAGCACTACGTGCCGGCAGAATACAAAACTGCATGGGAGACTGCATTTTATTGCAACTACATTTTCATGTAGTACTCACAGGCAGTCCGTGCAGACCTCCTGGATCCATCTCTGCCACAGCGTAGAAAAACTCGTTGCAGATTTCTACTCTCTGTTCCAAAGAGTTTCAGGCTATACAGTGCAGGAGTAACGATAACACCACCACCAGACCACGGGCACAATGCAGAGCATTAGCTGACGCCAGAGAAGATAAGCACTAAGCACCCTCTCCTCCCTTACTGGTGTGTGTGGGCAGGAATGAGAAGCCCAACCCAAAAGTGGGAGAGGGGGAAAAGGAGGTTGGAGAACACAAAAAGTCACTAAGAGGTTTTCCTGTTTATTGCCGTGCGTAGCCAGCTGCCACATCCCAGCCACCTGAGAGAGCACCATAGCAACATTTGATGTTGCTGGAGTTACACGGAATAATAGGATGATGAGACATAAAAATGTCTCTTCTCTCCCTCCCTCTCTGTTGACACTCCTCCTCACTCTTGGCAGCAAAGCACCATCCCCATTACTATGGGTGTCTACTGCACAGAAAAGAAACTGAAATTCCCCCAGATTTCAGTAAGGCCATTTTCTGGCTATAGATCTGTACTGTTTTCCTCTCCCCCGTGACATTCTGGCACAGTAGGCCTTATTAGGGAGGAACAATTTCCAAAAGGGCACAGAAGGAACTATCAGGCTCGCTCTCTCCTCTCTCACAGTCATTCTGAAAGTCAGAATGGGTGATTCAGATTACCACCTTAAGTCTCACATTCACTGCTTCTTGGCATTTCCAGGACACCAAGCAATAAGAAGACAGGAAGGCAGGATTGACATTTCATGACCATTTTATTCTAGTGCTCTGATAACCAATATATCACTACAAACACATCCCAAGAGGCATCTCCTCTAATGACAGCTCTGCTCTGAAGGCCACAGCCACACAACACTTCCACTTTCCAATCCAGCCCACACTAACCCCTGGGCACATGCTGGCCCAGGCCTGGCAGAGGGATAGACAAATTAGTCATCAACCTGCAGATCAACCTCATTATTCCTGCTCTGAAGGACTTTGGCTGAGATAAATAATTAAGAAAAGCTTGGTGAGACTCTTACAGTAGCAGTTAGTTCTTGCTGTACACTGAGAGCCTACGGAACTACCAAAGTCAGTAGTTCAGAGAAGGTTCAACAAAGCTGGCAGAGGGTCTGGAGAAAGTGCCTTATGAGGAGCGCCTGAGGGACCTGGGGTTGTTTAGTCTGGAGAAGAGGAGGCTGAGAGGAGACCTTATTGCTCTCTACCGCTACCCTCTGTTCTCCCAGGTGATTAGTGATGGAACAATGAGGAAATGGGCTTAAATTGCACCAGGGGATGCTTAGGTTGGATATTAGGAAACTTTTTTTTTACTGAGGGAGCAGTGAGGAACTGGAACAGGCTGCCCAGGGAGGGGGTGGAGTCACCATCCCTGGAGGTGTTCAAAAAATGTCTAGATGTGATGCTTCAGGACACGGGTTAGTGTTGCTGAAAATACTACAGTTAGACTTGAAGGTCATTTCCAACCTTAATGATTCTGTGATCAGTTTACTTGCATAGTTACTTTTCCCAGTGCAGGGTGGATTTGCCTAACACACTGGAGGAGCACACTGTGCTCTGCTCACCCCGCTTCCTTTCTTCTTCACCTCAAAGGCTTTGGAGGTAAATCAATGAACATAACCCCCTACTTACGGAACTGCTGTAGGGCTCCATACAGCTTGGAGTTTCCACAGCTCCATTGGTCCTGCTGCAGTGCATGGGAGTCCGGTTTTGAGGAACTGTGAGGTATTTGCTGTTGTACGCTGAAAAAGAAACCTGTGCTGATTTGGCTGTCTTCTGTGAGGCAGCTAGAGAAAAGTCTGAGAATAAGAGACAAGTATTGTTATATAAAGCAGATTTTGTGCAGGTAGTTTCCTAAAGGAATGGGAAATACTGCAGTTAATAGACACCATTCAACCTTCAGTGAATGGAGAGGAGAGTGTACAGCTGCGGAGGAGCAACAGGTACTTAACCCTGGGAACTGCATGGGGAGGGAGGATGGTACAACACTGCACTTAGCTCAGCACTATCCTGGTTTGTCAACAGGATTTGTACTCCTGCCCTCCAGTCACAAGGTTAGGAACTGGCAAATCTGTGCTGTGCAGCTTGCGAAGCACCCCCAGGACATGAGCAAGCTGTGTGTCTTCAGTGGCTGTGCCCTGGTCCTCTGGGTGCACCATTCATGACAGATGGAAGCCAAATGACTGCAAACAAACAATCACGTTTGCTTATGGCTTGCAACTAGGCCATCACACTTCCAGTGTGATGTGAACAAATCTAGTGGCATCAGGTACAAGTACAAACTTCTGGCTAACAGTTGTTCTCCACTAAGAGCTCTTAACTTTTGGACATGTGATGGTATGAAATTCTCATAGCATACAAAGATTATACCTACATGTTTTGGCTTGAGGGACTAACCTGACACTGTTAGTTTTGGATGTGCTGCCCATCTCTTGTACTGACAAACTACCTGGTCACAATGCAGCACAGTGGAGGGTCTTGAGAGGGTGGGGAGTTACCTGCCCTGTACACTCTCTCTCTGCAGTAGAGCAGGGTACAGCAACACGAAAATATAAAGAAGAATGCTTGGTCACGGGTAGGAAATGCATAAAATCAATCTCATACAGGTAGTAGCCCAGTGAAAACATGATGATAAAAAGTAATGGGTACAGAAACTGTTTTGACATAAAATTGCTACATACTCTTTCTCCCTCTAGCGGTGCCGTAACTGAAATGGTCTTGATGGAGCTTCACCCGTAGTTGGCGGGTTTTTTGAGAAGCTTACTGGGGTGAAAAACTATGACTTGGTCCTTCAAGCATTAGTGCTTTCTGTTAGGGAGAAGACACAGGTGTAGCAGACCCATCTGCCCACAGTTAGCCCCACTACCACTACAGAGACAAAGCACCGTGCCTCTCCATGTCTTCCCCCAGGAGAAGAAATAACTGGAGTGCTCATCAGCTCCCATATATCCAGGGAAATGCTACATCCATAGCATCTCTGCTTGCCTTCTTACTAGCAATCCTGGTATTGCTGCAGTTCTTTTCCCACACCTTCACCTTCTGTTTAAGGAAACCAGAAGCCTCAACAGCACATACAGTGACTTTCCAGTCTGGGAGAAACTGCGCTCTGAGATTTGCTGCCTTGTGTTATGAAAAAGGGATTTCACCTTTCTCTGCCACAAGAAAGTGATGGGAAATCTGAGCAGTTTCCTCCATGACTTTCTCATGGTGATGGAGACAGGGGTAGAGAGAAGGCTGGAACAGCTGTGTCTCTTACCCATGTTCATGAGACTGAAGAGTGTTTCCCCAGCTGCTGAAACAACAAACTGGTGGCAGAAATACCTTGCATTGCATCTCAAGAGACAGAACAATGAGGGAGATAGCTGCATGCAGGAAACCTATTGAGTTGTGCAGTGATCATCATCCTCACGTAATAGAAGGAAAATCTAAAAAGAACCATTCTTATAGATGGTGTTAACAAAACTTTGAAGATTTTTTAAATTTTTTTTTATTTTCTCTGTGTGTGATGCTAAAATATGGAAGTCATATTTCCCTCTTATTTGGTTGAATCCCTTTTTTTTTTTCTCGAGAGTCTAAGGCAGACATCGTATCCTACTGCTAATCTTCTGTACCTTCTACACAGCCTGAATCTACTTACCCACAGTTATGTGCTAAGAGAGAGGCCAGTAAACAGCTAAAGAAGGAAATGTGTGTACCCTACCCCTAAATGTTATGATTATTCTTATGTTTCCTATCAATAATAGATATGGGTCCTGTAGCACTTGAACAGTACTGTAGATCGACGCGCCAGTCTTCCTTTTCTGATCTCTCAAGGAGACTTGCACTCGTTTTACTTTAATGAAGCACATAATGATGCCACAAGGGAGACTCCAAGGAAAATAATTAATAAGTGAAGGTTTCATTCCCAAAGGCTACACACAGTGTTTCTCCAGTATTTTCATACTAAGCCTGGGATATCTCATAAGACCTTTGCACGGTCAATTAAAAATCCTTTTTTCCTCCCAGTCCTTTTAACTGAGCCTAGGAAAAAAATCTGGAGTTCATTTATAATAAAATGATTTCATTTCCATTATGCTTCCCAACCTTCAGAAACTGTGTCACGAACCTGAGGTTAACACTGGTAAGCAGGTGAGGCAGTCAGGGACTTCACATCAGAATAAGTTTTTTGATGGAGATGCAATTCCCATCTCTGAATTTGGAAGACTCCTGTTCTCCCAAAAGCTTTTCATCTTCCCAAATCAAACTGACAGCACCAAAATGTTTTGTTCTGGATGAGTTCCATATTTGACAGGGCTTGCCTGTGGTACTGCATCGCCTCAGAGGCTTCTGCTTCAGATGCTGCCTGACCTCGTTCTACCCTGTAAGCCTTTACGACATCTGGCCTTACATGTTCTCATTCTGTAAATATTCTAAAGGAATTAGTATCAATAGGAACAAGCTGTGTGTATGTATGTGCATATATATAAAACATATTTTATATATGCACACATGCATAGCTTTGCTACATATATCTCCCCAGAGAACAGCAGTAGAGTGAATCTTGAATTCAAACTGGAAAGTAAATGCTCAAGAACTAGACTCATTCCAGTAAAAGAGCCTGGGAGCCATCCCTCCAGTCAAGCTTCACTGAGTGCCTTCTGATGGCTTCTGAGGACAAGGTACTTCCAGGACAGACATCAGTGACCAGCTCTAGTTCCAGTGCCAGTTTGCCAGTAACATCTACTTGCTCGCTCAGTCTCTCTGCACTCCTTCGCTTTGGCTTTTAGTAAACTTAAGGACCAACTGACCTTCCCCATTTGAGTTTCCAGTTCCTTGTCTAAAAAGTGCAGTGATGAAGAAGCTGCACATACCACTAACAGCAGAAGGACTGAGAGGATCTATTAAAGGAGCATAGTGCTTGTGAAATATGCATTACGGGAGTCTACCTAATTAGGAGCCCTGTAGCAAAGCCTGAGTTAACAGCCAGTTATCCAACCTGAGCGGCCCAGACGGTCAGATTATCATAGCTACAACTATTTACAGAATACATTGTAAATGGTTTGGCCACCCAGGGCACAGATGCTGTCCTGCTTTCATTGAACTTCCTCTCTTTCCAGGTAAGTACCAGAAATGGGATGACCTTCTGAAAGACACCACAGTCAGAACTATACCTGTACTTGTAAGGCTTCTACTTGCAGGTTCCTCCGCCAGGCTGCTCAAAACATCTGCAATTTAGAAGCATTGTTTGGCAAACATGTTATTCCTTCCACCCTCCAAGGAAGTATGAAAAAGAATTACTTGAATTTACTGATTCTATGTAGTTTGACTTAAACAAAAGTTCTTTAAAGGAGATATATATATAAATAAAAATAATAAAAGAAAAAGATGTACCATGGTTATGTATGTGTTCACTAAGATTTGAGTACAGCCAGTCACACCTCTGTAAGTATGCAAGTATTTGCATCACACTGCGGTTTTCTGTTTTAAGCTGTCACCCCTTGTCTCTTCAAAATATTGCTTATTATTTAATATTTCAGCTAAAGAGCTGCAGACACAAGGGAATGCACATTAAAGAATTCTTGGTCAAGCTTAAAGGAAACAGGCCACCAGACAAAATGTCTAGGAGTAAATTTTTATGTAGGAAATCCATTCTTTATTCAATATTACTTGAAGGAAAAGGTCCAGTGGGTTTCATTAAAGATAATTTAGATTAGTGTCGTGTTCTCAAACTCCTTGCTTGAAGAATGGTTTAAGAACTATTTAGATGCTTAGTCCCCCACTACTTAACTGCTTCTACTAAAGTCAGTCCCATAAACAAACTCAGAATTAGACAGTTCTCTCTGTAAAGAGTATTTCTTCTCTGATTGTATTCTGGAGGCTGAGAAGGCAAGGGGAAACGGTGTTACATATGGACAAATGTAAAGGAACACAACTGAGATAGTGATCCCTACCCAAGAGATGCTCCTTGATAATACCCTGGAATTGCAGGAAGTGGCATTTCAAACTAAACGTTGAAACAGGGTCAAGACCAGCAGATACATCTAGGCTAGATATGTCAAAGGCATTAGCCAGGACTTCTCACAGGTGGTTTCGTCCTTTCCATCTGCAGTCAGAGACACTGTGTCAGCACTCCAACTGCAGGCTGCAAATCTGGGTCTTGTGTCTCTCCATGAAAACTTCCCTTTGGGAGAACAGGTAGGATGGGACCAACCTGGAAAATGGTATTTTCTGCTCCTAGCTCCACTTCTTCCACCCTTTAGTTGCATCTTTAATTTCATTCCCCAGAAGGTCTGCTAGCCCAGGGCATATGGCTGGGACGATGTGATGAAGATGGAAAGTAAGCAGGGAATTGTGTGGGGCCATGCTGTCTACCTTAAACCTTAGCAGGACTGTTCTATCTCTGATCTTGTCCAAACCTGTGTTACTTTCTCCAAGCCACACCTATACTTCCATTTCCCAGAAGCCTCTTCTAAGTTCCTCCTCTTCATGGTACACTTCATACCCTCTAATCTGAAATTTGCTTTAATTTGCACCAGGATGCATTAGAGGGCATTAAAGACAATCCAAAGAGCCTTGTCCATCAACTCCTATGATTCTTAAAAGGCACTAATGGTAGTCTTGAATGCCCAGTGGAGGAAATCACACTCCACTGTAGCTAGGCTGAGTTTGGTGGAGCTGTGCACAAGAAATATTTCTGGCACAAGCTGAGCTTCTTTGCCTATCATTGTGCACTTTGAGACTGTCATGGTTCAAGAAGATGTTAGAACACGGTAAAGGGAGACTTGTCTATAACCCTGTGGCACTTTGTGTGGATCCATATTCACCAATCCTTTGAAGTAAGAGTTACTGACGCTAAGGACAGTAACAATCCTCTTACAGTCATTTTAGGGGAGAGGAGACCTACGGACATCTGCTCCATGGGGGAGGGTTAGCCTGGAGCAGAACTTGATGTGGCAGAGCAGTGAGTGACCCTGCTGACTGGGAGGCCCAGGGCAGAGCAGCAAGACCAGGTTTCGATCAGGGCTGGAGACAGCGATCAGGCTCAGACACAGCTCAGTGATCCCCCAGCAAAGCAGTGGCAATGAGGCAGGTTTGAGGTCAAGCCAGGAGGCAGAATCTCTGGGTCTGTGTCAGGGTCAAACCAGTAAAGCCCAAGACCTGGTGGAGACATAGCTCAGCTGCAACATAGCACAAGTGAAGGCAAGCAGTAAAGACTCAGCTTAAAAGCTGTTCCCAAGGAAAAGGAGGGGCAGGCCCTCACTTCCAGCTTTCTTCACAACAGCTCTGGTCAGAGAGGAAACTGGCCTTAGACCCAGCCAGCTACACTTTTTAACGTGACCAACTAAGTGGCTAGACAGAGTGATGCACTCTTGGCCCTGACAGCCTGTCCCTGAAATGCTGCCAGAAACTACACTGCAGAACCTCAAAGAGAGGTAAGGGGGGGGGGGGGATACAGTTCCCTCCTGGTTTTGACTGACCTGTGTCACAGACACAAGTGTAAAAACCTGTGGTTGTGCTCCTTTGGTAGACCCATGTACCTGGGAGCCCTCACCTCCAGCATTAGAAGCTGAAAGAATGTACCTGAGTTAATGGAGATGCTCACTCACCTCTGGCACATGCCATGAGCCACTGAGTATCTTAAGGGGTGGAAGACTATGAAGGGGACTGGTCAAGAATAAAGGATACAGAGAAGAGCTATGGAGATAGATGTGGGAACCACATCGTATAAAACAAAAACCTGAACCACCTTATGAATGGTTGCATCAACTGAAGACTTAATGGAGCTTTAACTGCATGTATAACTTCACAGACTCCCCTCCTTTTTTTTGTTGTTTTAAGTCTTAGTCTAATTGTAAAGATTACAGAAAGTACCTGATTTTTCCAACATAAAGTACAGGTCAGGACTAACTCCAACTGTGAAGGATCAGGAAATAACTCAGAAAAGATCAGCGGTAGACATTAAATCTTATTACTCTGCATACAGTGGTCTGCTATGCAAATAATTTTTGGAAGGGGACTGGATGGGAGATCGCAGGAGTTTCAGTAGTCAGTGAGCTACGTGATACTTCAAGGTTCACAGCAGAGCTACAGCCCTAGAAACAATGAGATAACAGGGGAACAGCAACAGAGCTTTTGACTGTAGCAGAATAACAGTGACACCGTATTAACACTGAACATTTTTTCAGTGGTGTTCAGTGGCAACTCAAAACACAGAAGGTTTTATGCACCGAGCAGATTTGTTCCTTGCTTATAGGAACTGAAAGCTCACTGCTGCACGGCGTCTTCTGAAAAAGGATATTGCTCACTCCCCCTCGTTGCGTTGCAATGAGGCACGTGCAGGTGGAAGCAGCACAAGGCGTGTGCCTAGAGATTGTCTTTTCCACACGGGTCACAACACTGACCCCTGACCCCAGCTGCACTCCTGAGGCTTCAGAAGAAATGAACTCTGTATGTTTTCTCTCTGAACTGTCTGTACGTAACTTTGGCCACAGATTTACTTTTTGAGATGCCCCGCAAGAAGACACACGAGTCCTCTCAAGTATTCTCCTCTCTGTTCCCCCCACCCTTTCCACCAATTCAACTCCGTAGGCAGCAATTAACAATGAAGCCGAGAGACAACTTACCATGTGTGTGTGTTTCCATGTTGCCTGGAGGTTTGGCTGGAAGTTGCGTCAGTGGTAATAGGATGTGGCTATGCTGATCATATGCGCAATCTGCTTCTGCACTGGCTTAAGCAGTGAACAGCACTAGCAGCTATTTCCATCCTGGCTTGATCCTGCTTTAAGCAAACCAGAAATTGAAGCTAATTAGCAAGACCTTCTGTTTTGGTGATTACCATCATGAAGGAAAGAGAGAAAGGCAAAACTCCCATGACCTGCAAGGCCATGGCAATTCTCTGCTGGAACTTCAGCATCGAGTCTTCACACTCCGTAACGCAGCAACAAGCAGCATAACAACAGGCACATTTTGTCCTAACTCCCCAGGAGGGAGTGGAGGAGAGGAAGGAAAAAAGCTACTGCAAAACCAGAGCTCTACAACAGAGCCAGCTCTGTCCCAAAAATCATTATCTTGGAGGTGGCTTCTGTGGGGAAGAGTGGCTTTATATCTGTAAAGCTTTACAGTGCTTCCAGGTAGAAGGAAAGTGCAGAAACCCCTTTATAGGGCTCTATCTCAACTACTCCAGTTACCTCACTGCCTGGATGCAGCACTGTCATTCCTGCATGAAATATTTAGGGGATTATCTCGTAATCACTGTCTAATCAGAACAGGTGATGGATCCTGCTGAGCCTTCAACCTTACAGTTTAAGCAAGGCTTTGGGAAGAAAAGTTGTTGACCATCTGAAAAGGGGGTTTATTTGCTAATAATTGGAGGGAGGTGCAATTATTTGGAGTTCATTTTTCTTCTTTTAGCTTACTTAAGACACTACAACAGTTTTGCTAGTGTGAGAGGGCGAAATGGACTTATACAATGACCGAATAAAGCAGTCTTTCTACTAGCTAGGGAATTAGGATCACACAGTGTCATAACCAGCATGAAATGCAGTTGTCTAAATCACAGAGGGATGTACAGACGCACCATGGCTAAACTATCACAGATACTGAGTTTATACAGGGAGCAGTGTGGCTGTTGTGTCCCAAAACTTCAGCAGGGTGCTGTAGAACTTTCCCAGCGAGGCCAAGAAATACACAGGCTGCTCTAAACTCTGGTCAAATTGTCACTGGGTAGTCGCCCTACTAATGAAACAGCAATAGGCAGACCAAAGAGGATGAGATTAAATTAGATGACGGGGTTTATCTGCTTACTTCAGCTCAACTGAAGTGCCACATGAAGAATTTTATGTGTAACCTCCACTAACGTTATATGCTTGATTTTAAAAGGGAGAGGGATCAGTACCCTCAACTCCACCTTGAACAGCTTTACACGGGTCAGTCAAGCTTTTCTGCACTACAATTCACCCCTGAAAAAAAGGGAAAAGTAACAATTAGGGTCTGTCTGTGCATACAGGGAAGACGAGTGCATTAAATGTTACAGAACACTTTCTTAACCCTTGCTTTAGTATTCGCATAGAATTGTGTCTTCAGGTATGAAAAGCCCCTTCTTTGGAATGGCATTTCCCAATTTCTAAGTGCTGTATCCACAGGTAGCCAATAGTTGTTTTTGTTATGCTGACAGCATTTTGTGCTCATCTCAGAACTTCATTCAGAAACTGCCTTCTGCTCCAAAACAGGGAACAACCCAGATACCATAGCTTCTGGACTGACAAATGTAAATACAATTAGATCACAGAAATACTCCTGGTAAATTCGTGCTAACAAAGTGTGATCAGAGAATGCTCCAAGGGAAGGAACTGTTGAACTGCTTTTTGCTTGATGCCTTATAACCAATTAATTTGCTCCCTGGATAGCGAGCAAACCTACTGCTTTGTATACACTTCGGTCTGGGAGATGGGAAAGAAAACGATGCTGGTTTGTATCCACAGTATACTGCACCAACTAAATGCTAAAGCAGAAGGGCATACCCACTAATTTTGGAATGGTATGGGAATGTAGATCCAGGTCCTGCTGGGATCCCTGTGGACACAAAGCTCTGCCTGCACAAGTTCAAATTACTAGCACTTACAAGCCATAGGATGGGTTCATTAAAGGTAATACAGTTAGCTCAGGTAATAAATAATATACACAGGAGGCAATATGATAGGAAGCAATATCCAGCTGGTTAAATGGAACTGGGTCTGTAGTCTATTTGTAAGGACACTTTCCAGTGGAGAAAATCATATCTTGGCATCACTGTGTTTCCTGAGGTACCTGGGTTTGATGTTAGCTGATAACAGAGAGCTGTGACAAATAATACCAATATACCAGATTGTGTTTCACCTGCTGTAGGGGAGTGGTGCTTGCAAGTCTGTAAAAGTTAGCAGAGAGATTAGATGCTTTTAATAATTAAGAAGTTATATAAGACTCCTCCCCAAAATCCATTTAACGTTCCTGTAAAGCTATCCTGTGCATGCTCAATGATCCCGACAGTCTTCTGAAGTGGTGGGACATGATCTGAATCATTAGCAGAAACAAAAAGACTAAGATAGCTCAAAACCATCAAGACTCTCAAGCAGTACGTAAAAGTTGAAAAATAATGTTTCTCAAAGCCTGGATTCTGCTAAACAATGTCACAGAATCACAGAATAATTATGGTTGGAAAGGACCTTGTAGATCACCAAGTCCAACCATACCTACAAGAATAAAGAACACCTAAATACCTGACCACTAAAAGGAAACAAAACAAACAAATAAAAAAACCAACCACAAAACAAAACCACACAACACCAAAAACCAACACACAAGCCCCCTAGATGCCTGCCCCTAGAGCATGTTGTGAAGCACCAGGTCTACCGTCTCTTTACCTCCAGGGATGGTGACTCAGCCACCTCCCTGGGCAGGCTGTTCTGTGATGAATTTCTTCCTATTATCCAAACTACACCTCCCCTGACGCAACTTCAGACCATTTCCCCTGGTTCTGTCAGTAGTTGCTAAGGAGAAGAGGCCAACACCTACCTCTCTACAGCCTCCTTTCAGGGAGTTGTAGAGGGCAATGAGGTCCCCCCTCCACCTCCTCTTCTCCAAACTAAACCAGCTCCCTCAGCCTCTCGTCATACGACTTGTTCTCTAAGCTCCTCACAAGCTCGGTAGCTCTCCTCCTCTGGACACCTTCCAACACCTCAATGTCCTTCCTATAATGAGGGGCCCAGAACTGAACACAGTACTCAAGATGAGGCCTCCCAAGGGCTGAGTACAAGGGCAGGATAGCTTCCCTTCTCCTGATGGCCACGCTATTCTTTATACAAGCCAGGATCCTGTTGGCCCTCTTGGCCACCTGGGCACACTGCTGGCTCATGTCCAGCTGTCTGTCCACCAGCACCCTCAGGTCCTTTTCTGCTGGGCAGCTTTCCAGCCACTGCCCCCCAAGCCTGTAGCGCTGCTAGGGGTGGTTGTGACCAAAAGGCAGGACCCAGCACTTGGCCTTGTAGCTCATACAGGTGGCCTTGGCCCATCGATCCAACCTATCCAAGTCCCTCTGAAGAGCCTCCCTGCCTTCAAGCAGGTCAACACTCCCA
>JANIJG010018938.1:0-10871 GCA_024611175.1 Megaceryle torquata
TATAGTATTTTAATAGATATATAACTATGATATATAAAATATATTTAGGTATAAAAATTAGATATATAAACATTAGATATAGGGAAGAAACATTTTATAATGAGGGTGTTAAAACACTGGCAAAGGTTGCTCAGAAAGGTGGTAGATGCCTCATCCCTGGAAAAATTCAGAGTCAAGTTGGGACAGAGTTCTGAGCAACCTGGTCTTAAGATGTCCCTGCTCACTGCAGAGGAGTTGGAATAACTGACCTTTTGAAGGTCCCTTCGAATCCAAAATACTAAATTAGTGCTAAATTTAGCACTGATCCAGAGCCACTGTCAGCAAGATTCCACCCATTTGCTGACAGGGACTCAGGGGCACAGGGCTGCTTTCAACATAACTTCAACATGAAGGCAGGCTCAGCTCCTGCATTCAGATTGCTCATAGGTTTATACCATATTCAGGCTCCTTGCTCATTTCACCTTCTTAAGTCTTTTTGGTCTTGGATACCAGAAATGATTTTGTTTATTTTAGAACTGGATTTTCCTTCTTTAGCTAACTTTTTTTTTTCTTTATGTGTTAAAGAACACTTTCATTGGCTTTCCCTTACCTTCTCCTGTTTTGCTTTTAGGAATGGCAGCTCCTTTTTTGTTGTTTTCTTGTTTGGTTAGTTGGTTTTCATGGGTTTGATTTTGGTTTGGGTTTTTAAATTTTTTTTTTCCTGTTTTGTTTGGTTTGGGGTTTTTAAAATTTTTTTTGTTGGTTTAGGGATTTTTTTTTGTGTGTGTTTTTGCTTTGTTTTCTTTTTTTGTTCGTTTCATTCAGGAATTATTAATGCTAATGGGGCAGTGTGGATTGTTTACTTGAAAAAAAACCACCCTACCCTAGGAGTAAGCAGTTGGGCAAAGACATCATGGATCCATACTCTGAAATTCAGCACAGAAGCAGTGAGAAATGCCCTTATAACTGCAGGGTTTAGACATCTGCAGGGAAGTGGATGGAGAAGGTGGTAGTTATAAACTGATGCACACCAGTGACAAGTTAATTTTGTCGCATGTACACTGGGTTCTATGTACATTTTTTTTCACCTTAAGAGTTGCAATTCAGGAAGCATCTTGGTTTTGTCCTCCACCATGCTTAAGCTCAGCTTCTTGCTTAACAGGCATGAATACTGAACTATCTGAACTACTGGCTTTCCTTGAGGCTCCTGCGTTTTTTGTCTTCCTGTGCAAAGGGTTTCTATTCCAAAACTGTGTTCCTTGCCAGATGGTAATCCATTTGCAGCTTGTTTTAGAACAGCAAAAGATATCTCTTCTATGTAGCAAAAGAATGAGATGCTGAACAGCACACTGCTCACTGAAGTGTATTTTTAGTGCTGCTTCTGTGTAGCACAGCTAGGTTTGAAGCTCAGTGAAACTTGTTGAATACTGTCACCTTCCTCTGTCCATGCTGAAGAAGAGCTCTCTTTAGCTTTAGGAAGAAAAAATTTTTGAGAAACACAGGCTCTTCTGTCTAGAAGCCAAATCACAGAATCGCAGAAGGATGGAGCTCCTTCCAGAATCACAGAATGATTCTGCGATTTGGCTAGCTTCTAGAAAGAAGACTCAGCTGGGGTCTTTAAACTTCACATTCGTTCTTCACGGGAAAAATTGAATTGGTATGTAGTGGATCCCTCCCACAGCTGGATTCAGACCCGCAGTTTGCCCAGTAGATGGCCCCTGGATCCCAGATTCCCCAGTTGCTGTCACTGGCACATAAGCCACAGCTCCACTCAGTTGCTGGTACAGACCATCACACAAACAGATGTGGCTAGGATTATTCTGGTTCTATAGATGATCCCCGTGTGCTATCACTTCTAGAGACACACAGGAACTCCCACGCCCAGAACTGTCCCTTGCAGACCCACTCAACCCCTTGTTCCCAGGCCAGCTCTGCTACTCGCCATCTCATCTGGCTCATCCTTCACTAGTACTCACATGCACAGCCACATGCTGCAGCTTCTAGCACCCTGTTTTTGTGAACTCATGGTCTTTCATTTGCTTGTACTCAGGCCCCCATGGACATACCTGCACATAGAAGAGGCTACCCCTCACCCAGGAAGGAGGAATGGAATTCAGTATGAAGATAATGTGCTTATCAGACCTTCAAGTTGCTTTGCCTTCAAACATCCCTAGGACTGGACATAAATAGCAAATACATTTTTGTAAATAGTCTCTCTTCAGAAAACATTCACTCCATATTTATTCTGTCCTTACCCTCACCTGGTGTCTTTTCTCCCATGCTTGGCCCTCTGCCCATGCTAGCTGGGGAGAGGACTGTTGTGATCAATTACAGAACTGTATCTTATTTCAGTCTTAAGGATAATTTAAGAAAGTGAATAGGCTTCAAAAGCCATATTTCTTTCAAAGGCTTAAGAGCTCCATGGCATCTGCCATACAGTGCCTATTTCCTGTACCACTGCCATGTTCTGGTCTGGCCCTTGGCTCAGCTGTAGTAGGTTTCAGAGGCCTTGCCATTACACTATGCAAAGAAACTGTCCTTGGAGTGATAGTTCATATGTGTCTTAGCCAGACATCTCAAGCACACACTGGAAGGCCCTGTCACACTTTTTTACACAGGTGTTGTACACTGAGGCAAAGCTTTGAGATCCAGTATAGCAAGATGGTGCTTATACTGCTGGCTGAGGAAGAAAGGGCCCAGGATGCCATTACAGATTGTATGGGTAACACTGCCTCCACCATTAGGTGTGGGACACGAAGTTCTGTTCTTTGGAACAGCTGCCCAGACCTACTGCCTGGAGCTGACTCCCAGACAATGTTTTCAAGTAGAGGAGTTGGTGTCACACAGGAGTTTAACTTGCATGGCATGCAGAGGGCATAGCCACTGTTAACCCATTAAGTTTGAGAGTGAAATGACTATTGACTTTGTATTCTAAATCTCTATTTCAGACTCTTCACCTATTTCAGCTCTTGTGTTTCATGTGTAATAAATCAGAGATTTACAAGTAGAGGAAGGTTTTCAGGGATTCTTGTATGCTATTACATATGCTATTACATATGAAGTAGTATTTAAAGGGTTCAAGGCAACAGCTCGGGGAGAGCAGGGGAGTGTGTGTGGTTGACACCTAGGACTCATGGATTTAGAGTTCAGGTCTCTTCAGAGCAATATTTTATGGAACAGTTTCTGATATGCTATTACATTAACACAGAAACGACAGTAAAGAGAGAGACATGAGGAAAATACCATTTTACTGGGATGTACCACATGAAAAGACAACAGTGGTTTGGCAAAGGTAGCTGGATCCAAATGGTATTTTAGCAGGTGTAATCCACAGTTACATACACGTAAGTTTTCTTTGATGCTTTTTATGACCTTTCGTGTTGCTTCTTCTGTAGAATCTGCCCCAGTTCACTGGAGCTGTGTTAAACCGTCATGAATAAAAGCATACATGTTGCTTCTCCTGGCTCATTGTCCACTTATTCCTCTGCTGAAGAGGTATTTCCACAATGAGTAAAGTGAAGCTTGCCTCAAACACCCAGACTGACTGAAGAGTGTTTTCCAGACTAGCTTTGCAGTCTTGGTTTTAATTCAGATCATAAAAACTTCACATTCACTGCCCACAGTGAAGTGGGGTCAGAGTCAGAGGTGGGTTGTTTTTATTGTGTGCCAGAAGGGAGGGTTGTCCTTTATAAAGCACTCAGATTAGTCATTGTTTTTATTCTATAACTCCTCCTGGTTTCCATTCTGGTACTGTCCCTATCAATATTCTTAAAAGCCTATTTTCTTGAGCTAATTGTAGATTCAGTGGAACACATCCTAGTCCAGGGAGTGCAACAAAAGCTGAGCTCCATTTAGCATGATGTTTGATGTCTTCCCTTCAGCCTGGTCAGCCTTGCATTATTTTTACTATTTTGTAAAACTTCCCTCATTCAGCCACATTCTTTTTGTGCAGCCTATGAGCATAAACATACTTAAGTGGGCTCGGGTCACTGATTACAGTATAAGACAGAATGAATGGGTCTGAGGATGGAACAAGCAGACCTCTCATGATCTGCTTCTTGACAGCAAGCTTGAAGGTAGTTAAGTGAAGCTGAGCTTTTCCAACTGTGCAATAGGAACTGATTGTGGCTCTAAGTCAGGTTACTCCTGGAGCTCTAGATCATTCTGGAGCTCTTTCCAGGTTTTCATGGGCTTTCTGGAACATAACCTAAAGCTGAAAAAATATGCACTTTTGCAGGAGGATGTCTTTTAACTGCTTTGTGCCTGAGGGAACCAGCAGCATGTGCAGAATGCTACATGCTAACATATTAAGTATTTCAGGGGCACCTCATATGTCTGGGCTGGTACAGTACTAGAGGAAGCTGCATGGAAGTCATATGAAGTCATATCCTTCTAAAATTCTCTGCAGGGAGGTATTTTTAATACCTACACACTGCAGTTTCTTTATCGGCATCTATCATACATTTGGAGAAAGACAATGTTCTCCAAATACTGGTAGTAACCTACAAAGTGATGCATACATTCATGGTGTCATTTCATGTTTAAATATTTATTTTTTTAAGCCTGCAGCTGACCATTGCCTGCCTTAGCAAGACATTGCAGGACTGTAGGATTCTGTGAGATTTCACAGCTAATATCCTATGTAAATTAACTGTTGGCCCTGGGGAAACATTCTATGGGAAGTCAGCAGCAATTCCTGCATATTTCATGGCTGTGAATTTTATTTAACTTTCTGGAGGAATATTTGAAGTCATGAAAAAATAGTAGAAGAGTGTAAAATTCAGAAGGCTGATCTATTAATACATTATCATTGTAATGAGATTCCCCAGTTTGTCCAGTGAATTAGCTTGGGACAGCAGGTCAAGGGAGGTGATTCTCCCCCTCTACTCCACTCTTGTGACACCTCGCCTGGAGTACTGCATCCAGTTCTGGAGCCCCTATTACAAGAAGCATATGGATGTGCTGGAATGTGTCCAGAGGACACCATGAGGATGATCAGCGGGCTGGAACACCTCTCCTATGAGGACAGACTCAGAGAGCTGGGGTTGTTCAGTCGGGAAAAGAGAAGGCGCTGGGGAGACCTTATCTTAAGGGGGCCTACAAGCAAGATGGGGAGGGACTTTTTAGGCTGTCAGGCAGTGATAGGACTAGAGAGAATGGACCACAACTAGAGGTGGGTAGATTCAGACTAGATATTAGGAAGAAGTTCTTTACCATGAGGGTGGTGAGACACTGGAACAGGTTGCCCAGAGAGGTGGTGGAAACCCCATCCTTGGAGGTTTTTAAGACCAGGCTGGATGGTACTTTGAGCAACCTGATCTAGTGGGAGGTGTCCCTGCCATTGGCAGGGTGTTGGAACTAGATTTTAAAGGACCCTTCCAACCCTGATGATTCTACGATTCTATTTGAAGCATTCCGTGGCTTGGTAACTATTAAGCAGATATAGTCAGGAGGAGTAAATGGAGGATTTGGCACCAGTTGGTATGCTACCAAACCAGTTAACTGAAGCTTTCCTCACCCTATGAACAAGCTTTGAAAGGAAACTATCAGATTTTTGTTTGTTTGTTTCAAGCACCCTTACTTTCAGATCAAGGACTTTAGTCTATTACAGTAGTGCAAGATGGGTTCCTGGGTTGATTCCTGCCTAGGACAACATGTCTAGTCCACATCCCAGCTTTTCTTACAAATCATTGGTTGAAAAAGTGCGGTGGTTCAATTAAAATAAGAAGTGGCACTGTTTGAAAGCAATGAGAAATCAAGTCTGATATGCAGACCTCATAAAGACAAATTCACAAACAGATTGATAAGATACGACAGTGGGATGGATCATATGTCCTAATCACCAAGGCTGCGAGTTACCTTTATGTGTGACTACATGAAGTCTGAACCATAATGCTTTCTCTGCACTCATGGGTGCATCCCACTGTGGTCCAAGGATCTGTGGGTGTCTAGGTTGCCTAAATGGTCTCTAATATGATCCTCACTGATCAAAGGAGATTCTTCCTTTCTCCAGACTTCCTCTGTTATTTCAAATAACTAGGATTCCCGATGAGCTAGTCTTAGCAGTAAAAAAATAAGCAATGAAGGCATTCAGTAACTCTTCCATCTCTGTATCCTCTGTTACCAGGGCAACCACCTCACTTAGCAGCAGGCCCATTTTCCCCAGTCTTCCTTTTATCACTCATGTACTTGAAGAAGCTATTCTTGTTATATTTTACATCATTTGCCAGATTTAATTCCAAGAAAATCTTATTCTTCCTCATCACATCCCTACATACTCTGGCAATGTTCCTATATTCCTCCCAGGTGATCAGTCTCTTATTCCATATACTGTGAACTTCCTTCTTCCATTTCAGCTTTTCCAGAAGCATCTTGCTCATCCATGCTGGTCCCCTGCATCCTCTACTTGATTTTTTCACTCATAAGGGTGTACCATTCTTGAGCTTGGAGGAAATGGTACTTGAATACTAAACAGCTCTCTTGGACTCCCCTACCTCCTAGAGCCCTAAACCTGTCCCTAAATTCTTACCTATAAACTTTCAATATGTTCTTCATCACCTCTTGGGAAGCATTCCAGTTGCTCTCTCACATACAGATCAGCTCCACCACCTTGCCACACTGATCTGTCTTTCCTAAAAAGTACATAGCCATCCATGGCAGCATTCCAGTCATGTGAGCCATCCCACCATGCCTCTGTTATTCCAATGAAATCATGGCCTTCAGACCGTATCCAGATCTGTGGTTCTTCCTGTTTAGTCTCCATGTTGCATGCATTGGTGTACAATAATTTCAGAGACTTTCCCTTAGGGTTACAATAGTAAAAAGTGCTTTTATCATTTGCTTTATTCAAATAAATAAATAAATGCTTTAGGTTGCCAAAAGAATCACATGTACTACTACAGCTCAGCTAGGAAATTCTCAGTAACTGTTAATATTGGCAGGTCAGGGAATGCAGAAGAAATAATAACACTGAAACTGTTTGGGTCCTGAGATATCAGTTTCAGCTGCTTTTCCAAAATAAATCTAACACAGGTTTTTTGTTCAAATAACCCATGACAATACTGATCTGCTGTAGCAGATCTGAATGAATGAATTGGCCTAGAGACCAACAGCAGAAAATATGCTTATATCAACAATACATCATAATTTTGCCTGTCTCCCTCTACACACTTGGAAAGCAATGCCAACCAGCATGCACAGGGCCAAGGCTGCAGAAATCTGCGGTGGGGCATGCCAGTATGCTTTTATTCAATCTCCAGAAAGACAGCAAGGTTGTTTTCACATCATAGAGAAGGCTTGCTGCAGCATGACTGGGCATGTCACAGGCTAGGGAAATTGACCCCAGTGGTGATGAAAAAAGACTTGGGAAGAGATGGGGAGGAAAATCCTTTGGATGCAGCTGTGCTAAAACATGAATTACTTCTTTGCTCAGAATTGACAGATTTGTACACACAGTAAGCAAATTGCAACTCTGAGGACTGGTACAGAATTAAATCCTTCCTTGGTCTGCAGGCTAAGGGAAAAAAGACTGGACAGTAACACTGCACTAAGGTCTGACTGGCTTTAAGTTTCACTTTCTCCCTTGTCCCCATCCCCTGCCATGCTGGTGATATTGTAAAATGTAAATTAACATCTTCTATAGAAATAGTGCTTTCCACCTTATGGAGACATGGCTACCATTAGTATTCTTAAGGTCTGCAAGACCAGTCTGGGACCCAAAGGCTGGGAAGAGGTTTTTGAGGAAGCTGTTGCAAGACTCTGTCTTATTGCTTCTCGGCCTCAATGAGTAACAGATTACATCTCAGTCCAAAAGAAGAGTTCATAGCAATGTAACATGGAACGATGCTTGGTATGCAGCCCAACAGTTAGAGCTGCAAGCAGCATGATTCCTCTTGTAAACATTTTGGTTAGTCACCAATAGCTCTTCTCTGCATGTATAAGACGCATGAGACCAAGAAGTTGGAGGCGGCTGCCGGGGATGGCTCTCATGGAACTGGCCAGTGGAAGAAGGAAAGAAGGCTACTTGGATATCTTGATAGCCATATCAACAAGGAAGGACTCTGATAAGTAAAACCAAGCAAACATTTTCCCTTCCCTGACAAGGACCCTCATGCAGCAGTGTGATCAGATTCATTGCACAATATGTGTGTGCGTAGGGCGATGTGACAGGTGAGGACAAATAATTACACATTTCACTGACAGCTCTGAAGGGAGGCTTCAGAAGCTATATCACCATTTGACCTGTGCAGGTTTGTGATTTTTCTGTCTCATAAGTGAATTTAATTTGTCATCACACTGATGCTATCTACTTGAATGTGCTTCTCTCCTATCTATGGGAGATAGAAACTCTGAGAGGGAAAAAAAGAAATTTTCCTGGTTCAGCTAGAAGAAAAGATTCCAGCCTCCCTCATGATATAATAACACGTGTATGATTGGTTCATCTCTACAACACAAGGCAGTGTGAAGGCCTCTGGAAAATGGAAATAAGAGATGGAGAGACCACTAGAGACCTCAGCTGCTCACAGCATCCACTTTTGCTCTAAGCCTGTCTCTGGCACAAGCTGAAAAAGTCCAAGTGGAAGACACTGAAATTTCTAAGGAAAATGGGGTGCATATCAAGGAGGAAGACAGTTTGATTTGTGGTCGGATTACAGCCAGAAATTAGTCATAAGACATGGAACCTGTGCCCTTTGAGATTAAGCGGAATTGAACACTTTTTTTTCTTTAGAGAAATGACTGAATAAAAGGAAAATAGCATTACCTGATTGCAGTAATTACAAACCTTCGAAAATGGTTGTAGTTTAGTTAGGATGTTGATAAACCCACTGGAACAGCTGAGTCATTTAATACAGTGTGCTAGTAATATTTCTCAGCAGGATTACAGTTATATTGTTTTTAATTATGACTATTTTTTGACTTTATTGATTTTGGCATATGCTAATATTCCAGTATGGTAGGTTTTATAATCTATAATTATATGTTTGCAGATGGCCTAGAAAACATGCTGCAAAGTATGACATCAATATTACCTAAGTTATTTAACCTTGTAAACTCCTTCTTCCTCCAGCTATTAGCTCTATTTCCTTCATGTTCTGTACCCCCTTCTCTAAGGTACTTTGCTATGCTGATGCATAAGGAATAAACGCAGTGACAACATTTAACAGGTCAGGGAAGCAATGTCTGTAGTATCTAACTATACTGCTATAGCTGTAGTGAGTTATCATGGCAACTTGTGCTTATCCTCCAGTTAAAACAATTTCAGCTTCAGCTTTAGATGGGACATAAGAACTGAGAGAACCATTTTGTACTTCCTAACAGGCTCTGGCAGATCTGAAGCCAATGGCATGTTGCTAAGGTTGGTAGTGCTTTGCAGTTTTATCAGCATAAGAGCCTAAGAAGGTAAGTTCAACTGACCTAAAGTAGACCAAAAGTCTGACATTGGCCTGGTATCCTGGTCAGCAGATCATGCCAAAAGGCATGTGTAAGAATGGGCCAAGCATAATTCTTTCCTATCTCTCTCTCCTGGCCTCTTGCAGATGGCTGTCCTAAGTTAACTGTCCTGGACTTATTTTGTTGGTAAATTTCTCCAGGTTTCTTTTGAGCTTTTGTAAACCTCTAGCAGCCTGTAGCAGGTAGTTACACAGACGAATTACATGTTTCAAAAATCACTTCCTTTTATTTTCAATTTATGACAGATAGATTCATCTTATATCCCTAGTGTTTTACCAGAGGAGACAGCTGAAAGAGTATTTCCTGGCCACTCTCTGAGCTTCTTGTCACTTAATGTAGCTCCCCCTTTCTTGTTTCTTTATCATAAAACTCTGCAGCCTGTGTCATAAGATCCTCCCTCTGTTCCAGCCATTTTTGGGGGATTTTCCTTAGGTAGAGGCTGTCTCAGACATCTGAATTCATTATATTTTCTTGAGTGACAGAAGAAAAGTCTGTACAAAGTGTTAAAGTTTTATCCTCTTATAAAGGAAGATAATGATCATGTTCTCTCCAGTGTCTCCTACCCCTTTTGTAATTATTCTGAATATGTGATATTTTTGACTACTGCTGAGCACAGAGGTGGCATTTTTTGATATATCATCTCCCAAGATCTTGTTCCTGTGTGGTTATGATTAACTCAGACACCATCATTTTTTAAAATTGATGGTGTTTTTTTTCACCACCCATATGCATCATTTTATGCTTATCCACGTGGAATTTCATCTGCTGTTCTATTGACTAGTCACTCAATATCACCAGATACTTGTTCAAAGTCAGCTTTTATCTGGATAACTGATTAGGCTAGTGAAATCTCTAGCCTCTCAGCTTCTCTCTTGGCCTTTTACAGATGATTTGAGACTGTATTCAACAACAAAGGTCACTAATGTTGTCCTGGTTTGGGTGAACAGAACTAATCTTGTTCAGTGATTTTACTTTTCAGCTCAGTTCTTCTAAATAACTGCACTTTCTGCAGTCAGCAGCCTGTTTTCACAGACAGTGTCTGCTGCTAGCAGTGATAACACCCCATGTTTGGAGTTACTACCAAGGATTGGTACGCATACCAAGGCCACTGCTGGATCTTGTGTACCACACTGGGGGTGCAGGAAAGTGAAAGGCTGCACCTGCAGGGTGGAGTGGACAGGGCAGGTGGCCATGGGGTTGGATTATTGTAATCAGTTCTGGGAACTCATTAACATAGGCCTCCTCCCATTGGTGCCTGCACACTGCTGTCTGGTGGTCGTGGGCCAGGATCTTCAGAGGTCTTCAGGAGGAAGGTTCCTAGTCTTCCTTGCAGTGTACTTTTCACCTTTGGTTCAAAATGCTGATGTGTCGCAGGCTTCTAATCGCAGAACTGGTATGGTCCGGCCTATCTCTGGTAGCCCCTCTTGTTAACAATGAGTTCT
>JANIJG010018939.1:0-10070 GCA_024611175.1 Megaceryle torquata
GGTGTGTGGGTTTTTTTTTTTTTTTTTTTTTTTTTTTTTTTTTTTTTTTTTTTTTTTTTTTTTTTTTTTTCCTGATTTGAAATAAAGGGAGCATGGAAGAGGTCCAGCTACAATCTGAAATTCAGACCAGCTTTTAAGTAACACCAGAGCCAGGGGTGGCTTCACATTGACCTGTAATTCAAGAAAAGCCTGATGAATTTTTATAAGGCCCAAATACCTAGAAGGTCAAGAAAAAGGCAAACATACTTTCTATAATAAATTTTGGAAGGAGTGAAAATGATGACATAAAACTACATCCCTAGGTGACCTATAAGGGGATTCACTCAGGAGCTATAAGATGCAGCTGTGGGCTACTGAAGGGAAAACCAGCATACCTCTACAGCGTATGTCTGAGGCATGCCTTGCCTCCCATCTAGGCTGGGCAGACACAAGCAAGCCCTAGATAGTGCTTTTTTGAACGTCAGGAGCGAAACCCTAGGCTCTCAGTAGTGTGGGTTCAAAGCATATACCAGTGTGTACCTGCCACATGTGGGCACAGCATTACACACCGGCAGTCATCCTGTGCTTCCAGGATCCCTTCATTTGCCATCCATGGTTAGAGATGTTTTAGATTGCATCTAAATAGCTCACATGAAGTAAACATCTCCATATCTTAGTTTTCTAGCTACCTTCCTGACAGCGATTCTCATCCTGGTGCTGTCCTTGCTCTGCCTGGCCACACCTTGGCTCCTCTCACCATCCTACAAAGGAGAACGCCAACCTTACCCCTCCTGGCTGGTCACGTAGACAAAGTAGTACAAGGCAGGGAGGGTCCCTGTCATTAAAAATTTGCTCCCTCCTGAAAGACAGGAGTGGCTTTTGCTACTCCCTACAAGGACTGTAGCTTTCACCCGTAGAAGGTTATGCTCCCATGTAGCAACTCAAGTCATAGCTGAGCCACAGCTACTGCTCCAGCACATACCTCCAGCCATGCTGTGTGCTTAGCCAAAACCTGTTTCAAGTCAACATAAACCTAACTGAAAACCATGCGGTAGTTTACCCAATGTAATTACAGTGGATTAGGTTTAATTTCCCATTTCCAGTTTACTGTGGTGAGCGCTCAGCACCACCACTACAGCCGTCACTCCTGAACGAAGCGCTTCTCTGCCGATTCTTTTCCCAGTGTAGTTCTCCATGTGCTCAGCTGCGGTTGGTGACTTTCTTGGCTGACTTGGCTACTATGTGACCAATTTGACCAGATTACCAGGGTAATTCATGTTTTAGCTTCATCTCTCTTTCTTCCATACTTACAGTGGTTAATAATTACATCTAAATAGAAGGCTTGCAAGTGAATTTTCCAAAAGCTTTTACTCTCTGCAATTCTGAAATAGTGGTTTTTCAAACTAGTTGCATGGAAAAATCACGCAGCAGGTGCCACAGTGAGAACACCGCAACATTTCTGACTGACTTTTGAAGAAAGGCTCTCCTTAAACCAGAAGCTAATTCTTGTTAAAGGAATATTCCCAATAAAAATGCAGGAATAACACATTGTAGTATTTTTTGGTTGCAGTCATAACTGTACGAACTTCAAAAACAGGTGATGAGGCTTATCCCAATTTTAGCCTAAAAAGCATTAACTTTTGCTACTCTCCTGTTGAACCCCTCTGGTTGCCAGTGAATCTTCTGAGATACTGTGAGCAAGCCCAGAGAAACATCTCCAGCCCAGTGTGCAGTGCCCGGGCCATCAGATGGTCCATGTACTCTGTCAGACACCTCTGGGGCACATTCCTCATTGGGTTTGCTTTCAAATGCAGCAGAAGGCTGGCATTCAAAAGCATCCTGGGTCTCCAAGCTGCATGAGCACATGTGAGATTTGTCCCCCAGACAAAAGTCTTCTGTACAGCTTGGCTCTGGGAGGGGGTTCTCTCACAATGAACAAGCACAGCAACTTTGGATATGTTATACCTTGTCACATGGATGGTTTATCAGGACTTAAGCCTGACTATACCTCATAAACATGTCCTTTCAAACAGCCACTCATAAACTGGAAACAACACATCCTGCAAAGGGGAAGGTGTGGTCTACAGTTAACTTATTTATTCCTATCTAACATACTACAGACGTCCTGATTTTTACAGCATTACATGTTTTGAACCTTTTCAGTAAAGTAGAGGTTTCTCATTTCAGCCTAACTGCTGTTAATCTGTTCCAAATGGTAACATTGCAAATAAGGTCTGGTTACCATCTCTGCCCCAAGTTGATAATAGGAACAGAGCTGATCAGCATCTGGTTTAGTTCAGAGTACAACTTGCTGCCTAATACTGCAGAATTTGGGTTGGAAGATCATTGCATTTCACGAACACCACAAAAAAAAATTAAACTAACAACACTCACATACAGTCATGTGTCATTATTTATTGCTCTATAGGCTTGCTAAAGATGGAATATCGCATTACTAATTTTTGCAAATTCCAGCACACATAAACAGGCCAAAACCTCTTAAAATAAATCGTACCAGAGCTGCCTAATAACAATTAAAAAATACTCCGTCGCTTACTTTCCAGACTTGTGATGGAAAAATAGTTTAAAAGTAAGAGAAAATTTTAAATCAGTTTCTTATTTTGTCATGCACTGTGAACACTTGAATTGTTATGTGTCTGATTCATTGTGTCTAGTACATGGCAATACAATGCTTTCAATATATAGAAAATTATGGTTATTAATGAAAATGGTCTAAAATAGATAAGAAAAATATAAACTAGTATTTAATGGAATATAGTAATTGACCTACCTAAAACTCACAACACCAAATTCATGTTTAGATCAAAATAAAACCTCCTGCTGAGTTGAATCAGAGCTGAACCCCACTCTCGGTATACAGAATAATTCATCTCAGGATTAGCTGTCACCCCTCTAACAAGAGCCACTTCTCCTTTTTTCCTTCAAGCACTTTTTATACTTTATCCCAAATTCCTTCCCTGTGTGATCTATCATTTTGCAGTTGATCATATAAAAACTTTGCATACAACATGTTTCAATTATGTTTCCTTTGTTAATCTAAATGGCAGATTATCCTTTATTAACTCAATGAAGGCTACAGATTCAAAAGCTCTTGACAAGTACAGAAAATAAACCACAGATAACTTAATGAAAGTTTTAGGTTAGCAAAACACGCTAACATATATCCATCAACTATTCATATTAAAAGTTCACTTTGAGCAAAAAAAAAAAAAAAATGACCACCTCAAGTATTAAAAGACCATTTTTAAAAAATGAACACAGAGAATGCTTAAAACATCTGGAGCCTGTATAAAAAGTACATGAATTCTGCCAAATTTACCCTACACTTTCCTGTCACATGGAGCACTCACTAGGGTGACCCACATAACATAAATTTCTTGTTACCTGTGAGAAATGACTGGACACAGAAATTATTTCTTTCCCTAGACAGATGTAACTGGTCAATCAGCCAACTAGTAATAGAGTATTTATGAAGTTAAGCAAGATAAAACTGATAAGCACCATATTAATTTCATGGCGACACCTACAAGTAGTGATTTTTTTGGCACAACAGATTCTACTGATCCTTTTTTACATTTGAGAAATCTGAAGCAGAAAAATCCTAAATTACTGAATTGCATCATGTTGCAGAGCCAACTCAGTAACAAAACTCAGAAAGTGGCAGGCTGCTTCACCCTGGCCACAAAACGATACCATTGCCCACAGTTTTGCAAGATTTCTCTCATTGTCACCAGTTGAGTAACTCCCCTTCCACTCCACAAGGGGAGAAATAATTAATCAAATATAATTTCCAGCAAATTTACCTTTTTTTTTTTTTTTCCCCCCTGCATACAGGTTTAATCAGAGATATTTTAAACTACTTAAGGCGGGGGGGAGAAGGAATAACCCCACAGACTGAATGACTTAGGAGATCGGGCTTGTTACTAACATCACAAAGATCAGCATTTGCAGGTGACTTTTGCAGAAAGGTCAGCATAATAAAGAAACCTATCTACTCAACCCTGCTAAAATCTTATACAAACCACAAACTCTGTCAACCATAAGCAGGCAAGCAAAATAAACTAATGTTTTAAGCTCTGTCTTTGTGAAATGGCACATATCTTCCATACTGGCACAAGTTACATCATTCGTCCTCTGAGCCAAGGAACACGTTAAGTTAATTGATTGTAAAGAAATGAAGATGCATCTCTGTGTCTCAAAGATAATTCACTTTTTCAAGCTCAGATATCACTTCAGTAGTTTGCTGATAATATGAAATTCTTCATGAAAGAAAGGCAAAGTGCCAAAGAAAGGTTTCTTTTCCTTTCATACTGCCAAGAGAAGCAAGACTTAACCAGGTTGGCCCATCTCTCTAGCTCCTGCAGACTCTTACAAAAGCAAAGGCCTCTCTTCTCACCTTCCTCTTCCTTTCACTTCTCAGAAGTAATTTTCCATATACTGTGTAAACAATACAGAACTTAAATTATCAGAAGCAACAGAATAATTTAAGGTTTTTTAATCTGTTTCTCCTTAAAAAAGAGATCCCTGCCACGCCAGCTTACTTCCTGGCTTCTCCCTTTTTTCATGGCTGTTACCTGAGCTGCAGCCTGCCCCTGCAAAACTCCACGTGTAAAGACTTTCTTAGGCAACCATCAGTGGATAAAGCTGGGGACAAGACTCTGCAAAGGCAGATAGGATTTCAAAAGTTTCTTCATCTGGCTTATCTGCACTTGAGGAGCCTGGGCTGGATTTAGTCCTTGTAGGTAGCTGAGTCCATCCTGCCTTGACTCAGACTTTCACCTGGAGTTCTCTCCTTCACTTGCTTTTTAAGACAGAATCAGTTGTGCATGAGCTTCTTTTTCAACAGCCACCATTCCCTTCTGCCTCCACCTTGACTCTACTCTGAAAATAGAAGTGATGCTTCCCCTCCTGCCTCCTCCCAAGAGCAGCCACAACTCCGGAGGCGTCTCTTCCTCCAGAAAGGAGAAGAAAATGACCAGGATAAGCAGCTGGGTGCTGCTTTTAGAGTGAGCTAGAAAGGAGGAGGGGGAAGGCTATAGGGAACAGAGCTGCCCAAACCCACGTGCGACCCTTGACCTTCCCCTCGCTAGATTCAGTTGGAACAGAAAGCAGTGCACAGAGGCAGACAGGCTGCTCAGAGAAAAACAGCCCACCTTTGCCTTTTCAGACACTGGCAAAGCTCCATAAAATTGCCTACTCTCTGCAGCCGCCTGCATCGCCTGCTGTCCTGAACTGCCTCGAAGCTCAGAGAAACCATTCACATCCATACAACACAAAGTACATTAGCAAGCAAAGCAAGGGAGCAAGCACGGAGACCAGATCTGTGTTTTCCTTTCCCTGTAAAGTCCAGATTTGTTAGCTGAAAAAGATGCAAAGTTACTTGATTATTTTTAATGCCTCTGGGCCACAGTATATTAAATAAAAGTTAAAGTCCATGTTCTGGTTGTGAAAGATTGCAATTAATAATGTAGTCATTAGGATCCATTAAAGTCAGATGCTTTCCACAGAAAAGCGTTTGTTTCATTGGAGCTTTCTCAGGGTTGGGTTTATTTGGGTTTCTCTCTCACTAAATTCCTTGAATTGATCAAAGCTAATTGGGCAATCTCTTCTATTGAGTTCTCCTGTTTTTCCAACCATCGGGGGGCCAGAGACTGACTCAGCAATATGGTTAGGACACTTGCTGGGAATATGAGAAACTCTAGTTCACAGTCTCTCTCTCATCAGGTAGACAACATAAACCTTCATCTCCTGCAACCCAGGGAAGTGACTCAGTCATTAGGTTACTGGTAATCCAATGTGGAGTCAACCTTGTGGGTATGGCTTTTTCAGCAGTGAAAAGGTTTCTGGTTTGTTCGGTTTTTTTGGGGATCGTTTTTTTCTTTTTTTCTTTTTTCTAATATGGAACAAAACCAGAAGTTAACCTCAATTTTATTGTAAACCAAAATTCTTGCATTCTGGCCAGTCCTCAGTAATATCACTTCCCATTTAAACAGTCTTTTTCCTTCAGAGTGTTTGTACTCCCCTCCCTCCCACCCCCATGGTGGCACTGAAGCATTGCTTCCACAGTTTTCTTCAGATCACTGGGGACCTGACAGGAGACAGACATTCTCCAGACACCTTTGATTCCTCTGTTTCATTTACCTGAAGTGATGAGAAATAAGTGAACATAGCCAGTATGTGGCAGCCTTCTGGTATTTTTTTGTTAACTGTCAAAGGACAGACACACAGTTCTCACCCACCACTGAAAAGGAAACAGAAAATAACAGAAAACCCACCACCCTGACATGACCAGACATCATCCCTCAGCTCTTACACGTGTCATAGTTGGCCACAGCATGCAGACAGAAACCCTGCCCAAAGAACCACCACAAAAGATGTAACTGGTGGGAAGTAACAGGCAAGAGACTGCAGGAATGGAAGGAGCATGAAGAAAAAAGACCATGTGGCTCCAGAGGCCAACTGAACATGGGCTTTGTTACATCTTCTTTCTTTCAAGTAGGCCTTTCACCTCACTAACTTCTACCATTTCCAGTTTCTGCAGCCTTTCTTGCATTAATTTTACTTAAAATGTTGTTCTTACAGCATTAGTCAGCAGTCACTTTTGCTGCTTTCTTCCTACAATTTTACACATAGATGGCCATCTATGAAAAGGCACTTTTCAACTGCTTACAAATACACAGCCAGGGCAATTTAGACAACTATCAACTCTGCTTCCACTTAGGAGTCTGGCAAACGAAGGGCACAAAAGAAAAGACAAAAAGTAGCTGCTTAAATTTAAGAATCGAATCCACGTCTAAGCACTTAAGCACTTAAATATGTGGTCTGATTTTCAAAAAAAAGATTGGAATCAAAAATGCGCCAGAAATGCCAAATAGGAACCAATGACTTGGAGAATTCCATCCCTTATTTTGTTGCCTAAATAGCAATCCAGGAATAGGGCCCAGGAGCTCATTTTAAACAAAATATTTGTATGTATGCTGGCTAAAGCTGGAGGGAATAAATCGGATCATTGATCCCCTCTGAACTGGCAAATCACTGGAATTTTTTAAAAAGCACTATTTGTGTTATACAGGCATTCAGAAGATTGAATATGACAGTTGGGCATTGAAAGGACATAAGAAAGGTTGTTCTTGTCTTAAAGAAAGAGCTGGGTAAGAAGCCCTAACGCCTCGGCCCAGATGCTCTCAAGCTGGAATCTGCCTAAGACAATGCTCTGGGCACTAACCTCAGCTGCTCACAAGCCTGTCAGGCTCCTACCCCTAAAAAAAATACTTTCTGTTATGTAGTTAGACAGCTGAAACACAGATATCAGCCAGCCAAAATGAGCTTTCATCACAGAGAGCTTTTTCTTCAGCAAACTTTACATTAAAAAAAACAGGGCATAGGGAAAAACCGACATAAATCTTTTGCTAGGATTCTTCATCCAATTCCCTCCCAAAGTGACAGTATCACGTATTGATTTGCTCTCAAAGTTGCTCCCAAATGGCCACATCTACCTCTCTGCTTTATTGAGAAGATGGTTTGAAGGTGAAAAAGTCTTACTGTTTTTGAAACTACTCTGATAATGGGTGTAGCTCTTTCTTTTATATGGCTATTCAAGCTCAAAATTACCTGAGTATGGGAGCTTCCCAAGAGGAGTAAATGATCTGTATTAGCAAAGGCTCCTTTCTCAGTCTGGGTGGTGCCTACACTTAACTAAATCAAAGTTTACCTAAAAGCTTATTACAGCTTTTGGCTCCATACAGACATCACATTTCTGGGAAGTTCTGATCAAAAAGCTTGGCATGGCTACAATTATAATATTTTAACAAGTCACTAACTGTTATCAATATGCATAAACCAGAAATTCTATGTTCATTTTATATAGAATTGATCTCACTTTCAGTCAGCAAGACCAAGGTATTTCTAATTTTTTTCAGAATTTTCACCCTGCCTTTGAATCATTCAAATAAATGTCTAGATTACAATAAAGCCTGCTAATAAAACTCAAGCAGCCCTTACAGTTATCTTTCAATAAAAAAGTAAAAGAATAAAAATGTTAAATTAAAAGGAAACAGCAGCTACTGATTTTTAATAGACCTGTTAATAATTTTTCATGGTTTTCACTCTTGATTCTAACTTAAACAAAATATATTGCAGCAGCCATCCAGGGAAAGAGATACTGTTCTACTAGGTAGTTTGCTTATGCTGCTGCCCACAGCGTGACCTTCCACATTTACATGATTTCCAAAGTCTAAACTGAAACAAATATTCTCAGACGGCCAATGACAGCTTTGAGTGTCATATCTGTATTTAATGGAATAAAAAACATAAACCAACTTGTCAGACACACCACTGTGTCAGGCTCAATTACCCAAATAAACAGAGGTAATGGTTAATTTTACTTGCTGCTCACTTTTTTGAAACTGCCTCAGTGTTGATTCTTGCAGTCTCTTCCTGGGAGGATTACATCTGCCTGGTTTAAAGTTTCAGTTCCAAACATCGTGTCCAAAACCTAAAAGCTTACTACAGAAAACGTGTATAAATTTGGGAAAAGATCCTTTATTCTTTGGGGAAAATTAGCCTTGATCTTGAAAGAAATCTTATTGAAGCAAGCCTGGTCAGTGGGAGAAGTAGCGCTTCTGTTGCTGATGCAAATAGGTCATGACCTGCCATGATGGATGCCCATCAGGAACTTTTCCCAAGTGAACCGTCACTCTAAATGTGTCTTTCTGCACTGGTAGCCCTAAGGCAGATGCCTACGTGCCAGCCAAACAGCATCCAAACACCAACAAGGTCCCCCTGAAAGTAGTTAACATATACGGGAATGAGGAGAAAACCACTTTTTGTGCTACAACTTGGAATTGGTTTTTCAAACACAGCCGTACACCTCTCATTATTTATGCAATGCAAAAGTGCAGCATATTTTGTCATCTTCTCCAGGGAAAAGAACTACTGGAACTATGCTGACTCACGCAAGCTGAAAAGGTGGCTCTTCCTCCCTCCAGCCATCCCCATGACCTTGGATAAGGGGCCTCCCATCTGGAAGTGTTTTCCCCAAGTTATTCACTCCATGCTCTGTCACAAACACACACAAAGGCCTAGTGACCATGAGAACTAAACTGCAGTCACCACCAGTAACAGATCTTTCTATGTATTTTCTTATTGTTCAGCATGGATAAAATCCATCCTCTTCCATTCTTTGTCAAACACCCACAAGGAGCTGAGCAGACTGCAGATGTTTAACAGGATAGGTCTGCAGTCTGATGTCCTTTCAGTCCAATGCAAAGGCTTACACACTGACCTTCAGGTGTGAACTGTTCACTCCGCTTCAGTGCACTGAAGCTAAGAAAGTGCAGAACCTTCACAGATCCAGGGTCAACCCATCAAACTGATTCACCCTCACCTCTTCAACTACACCCAGTGAAACAGGTAGGGTACCACATCTGCCCAAATCTTCTGCCAGATTCCGTCTGTACAGAGGCCAAGGAGTGCTAAGTAAGATGCAGAGAACAGTCCCTAGTAGGGTGAAAACCCTGCAGGCAGATTCATGCCCATGTGCAACCCTAGCAATGGCTGGGCAGAGACTCATGTGCTGTGTTGGATCTCTAAGCAGATGTATCTGAGCACCTGCTCCGCAGGCTCTGGGCTGTGCTGGACCACTCTTATTTAGCCCTTTTCGGCTGCAGTGGTTCCTGCTCACCTCTGGGATCCTAAGTGCAGGGGAATGGCATTTTCTTTGCAACTTGCCACAGGAAGTCCTACTAGGGTGTGCAAGTTTGAAACGGCCTTTGTGCTGCTCTCCAGCCTTTCTTCCTTCTTGACAAGCATTAAAAGGATTGCACTGCTTTATACAGGGGATTTCCTCCTCACAGAACAGAAGAAATTCACCTATCAAGTGAACTGCTAAAAGTTTTCCATTTCACATCCAGCAACTGAAAAGCAACTTTCTCTACCAGAGGTAGTGGGGTTTTTTTTTTTGTTTTGGGGGTTTTTGGGGTGGTTTGGGGGGGGGGGGGGGGGGGGGTTTTTGTGGGTTTGTGGGGTGTGGGGGGGGGGGTTCGTTTTGGTGGAAGTTGTGGTGCTGGTTG
>JANIJG010018939.1:10170-88673 GCA_024611175.1 Megaceryle torquata
TTTCTTTGTGGGAAAGTGCTTGGGGTTTTTTGGGGTGGGGTTTGTTGTTTGGTTTTATTTGGGGGGGTTGTTTTATTTGTTTGGCTGCTTTTTTTTAACAAGCAGGTAGATTAATGACCATTTACTTCTGAAAACTAGTCTCTGGGTTGAATCCAACTTCCAGCTGGTGTCTATTAAGTAGATACAGATCTATAAGGGTGCAGAAACACTGCTAGTAAGACTACTGTCTCATTTAAAACACTTTATTCTCCATGTAGACTCAAGTATCTGTAGTTAAGCTATAGTTATGCATAAAATTCTATTCATGCACCAAGCAATGCAAATAATAAGCAATATTTTGAGACATACAGTAGTAGTCTTCTAGACAAAAATCACATCCAAGACCTGTTCTAATGCTCCTCCACCCTGACACCAACTTGAGGGAGTGTGGGAGAACTGTCCTTTCCCTGCACACCAGAGTACGTGCACACTGCACAGCATTGTTTCACTGGAATCTGTATGGTTTAGATTTTAATGAGTTTAGAGCTGAATATATGGAAGCTCTTGGGTTTCAAGGAGAATTATTATTGCAAACCTGACTACAGCTACAGTTGGTGTTCTTGGAAGATGAGGGTGCAAGTAACAAGAAGCTAACAAATTCATGCCAGTAAGTCAAGTTTAATTTGCTTTTCTTTTCCCCTCCCTTCTAAAGCTGGCTGAAATACAAGTTCCACTGTAAATGGAGTGACTAGCAAACACAGATGCCATCACAAATACAGCGCTGCCAAGAGGAAGTCCTCCGTTGACTAATAACAGAGTTTCCAATAGCAACTGCAAGATATTCTGGGCATTGAACTGAAGAGATTTAGGGACATATTCTAAACAAGATGTTCTTTTTGCAGCTACAGAATATGAACTGTATAACATTTGGACAAAAAGTTTTTAAGAAGTCACCAGTAACTTATATTACAAAGGTAGAATCAGTCATTTTGCTGGCTCTTCAGTGACCTTTACTTAATAGATAACACTAAGCTCTCCCCATCAAGCCTATTATCAAAGTATGGCTGCAAAAAATGAAGACACAAGTCGTTGCTACAGAGTTTGGCATTGCAAAGGTCTCAGGTTTTTGTTGTCGATTGAAACAACATGAAACCATAGCTTTTCTTTTTGGAAAGAGGAGACTGCATGCTTGATAATAATATTTTTGGGTAGCATTTCTTACTGTCAGAGTACACTACTAAACATAATGAAGTTAATTTCTTAACTAAATAACCCATTCTTTGAGAACCTATTCTTTAATGCAAGATAGCGTCAGCAACACATTACAAAATCATTTACTAGAACCGGACAATTACTTTTATAAAGATCACACAATACCACAGTTTCTCTCTGTACCTTTTCCTTGCTGAGAGTGCAGGGCACTTTGCACAGTTACTTCCCCTGCAGACAGAGTTTTAATTTAGTTTTTTTTTTCATTTGAGTAAGGAAAAAACCCCTGAATTTCCATTGCTGCAATTCAATAGTTCTATCAAAGAATGCCCATGCATTTTCAAAGGAGTAATTTATTTTATCTTTGAAGTAAATACAAATTTATCAGACATACTGGGTCAATTTGTAAGCTCTACTATGTAGGAATTATGCCAAAATACAAGCACGAATCAGAGTGATAAGTAGTAATTTAAAAAAGATGCTATGCAGTAGTGAAAACTAGAAAGTTCTAAGCAGTCAAATGATAAGAAATCTGACATCAAATCACTGAAAACAAGAAAAAAACAAGAAACAGATCAAACTTCTTTCCAGAGAAACTGATAAACCATATGCCCAAGGCTGACATTGTTATGTTAGAAGTTGCTTCTGAATAAAACATTACATATGACTTTTCAGCAGCATAGATGCCTGTTGCACAAGAAAACCATACTGCTGGTTTTGAATACCTTGGAAGTCAAATGTGCATAGATAAGTAATTTTTCTTTACAGTATATCTTCCCACCATTTTTAATTTTAGAATGCAACCCAGTTATTTGAGATGTAGGTAAAATAAAGACAGATTAATGAGGGTCTAAAACTCTAGATGGCACACTCATACAGTGAAAGACTATAAATCTGAACAGAAATACATAGGTTCCCCAGTGATATTTTCCTGGCTTTCTACCTGAAACATACAAAAATCTGTCTGCAAATAATGTCCTGAGGCCAGTTTGTGAATTACTATTAGAAAAGGATCTGTACTATTTCCCCAAGCTAGAATTGGGTGGTTTAATATAATACTATGCAGAATTTGCAGTTTTGTATTTCAATAGTACTGCATTATGTTAAAAGTCCACATACAATTCATGCTCATGGCACAGCACCCATCCTGTCACACTATCATACTCCAAACTACTTTGTGGATAATGGGAATTAGATCTTTTATGCTTCCTAAAGGCACAGTCTTCTGCAACAACCAGTTCAGTTATAAACATTTTCAAGCTTTGAACTCCCACAGCAATTTTTTGTTGCTGCTTTGTTTTTAAGCGGGAGCCCAGCTTTGTTTTATTTAATCAAGTCCAGGGTCATAAACCCTACATCTTAATACACAGCCTTTAACCTAGCCATCTATATAGAGCAGGCAGTATAAAATCTGAAACTCAAATCAGCTTGGATGGTGCTAACAGTCATGAAAATGACATTGCAGTATTTTTATTAGAATTTTTTATGGGTATGTTGCTGCTCTTATGCAATCTTTCTGAAGCCATAATAAATGAAATGATGGCTGTGCAAACTGAATTGCCAAAGTATACATTTGAACAACATCCCAAATGATCAGAACTGCAAAATGTGTGAATTAGTGTTTGACTAATTATCTGTGTAAATAAAACAGCACCTAAAGACAAATACAACACAGATTTACAGTGTGCTAGATGCTTCATGCTAATGGTGTAAAAAGTTTTATCCTCCAGTACGTACAAGGCAGTTAACAAGCTACCTCAACTTTATCATGCAGTAACACTCAGTTACTGCAGAGAAGCTGATAAACCTACCACAGCTTACACCACACTGAAGAGGTCGCCATACCAAGGGTACAAAATGGGTAGAGACCAGCAATGTAGCCCAGCATTCAGATGGGTTTGAAATGAATGATATGGACCATGTGTACAACTAAGGAGACTGAGAAGGAATAAAAAAAGTGCATATGCATGTACAGATTGGAGAACTACGTGGACATGGAAGCACTTGCCAACACAGACACGAAGAAGAATGTCTTTGGCCTTGAGCCAGTACAAGAGCACCTCTGATACAAAGTACATGAGTCAGTACTCTCCATTTCTACAGTACTGGATATCAATTCATTAATAAAACCATTAGCACCAACTTTTTTTCTCTAATACAGTGTATTCATAATCACTCCTCACTGTATGGTAAACATTTACCAGAAAGTGTACATGTGTAGCAAGCTTTTATTCTGAAATATGAAAATAAGATAAAAATTTCTAACTTATGTTCTTCATCTACATGTATATTTCTAATTTCCATTTCCAAGTCCAATAAATCACTGTGGCAGGTTTTTTAAGTCATTTAAGAAATTTATTTCTACAAATTATGGCTTAGAAGCAGGTACTGTAGATACAAAACTCTGAGGAGACTGATGTGCAGCATGTGTCATTTCTTTATGCTGTCTGTGTGGATAAGTCATTAATTTTAGTGGGTATTCATCACATTTGTCATAGCAGCAATAAATAGGCATTTTACTTTTCGTAAAACATTACTTTAGATAGCATGTTAATCAATACAAAATTAACTTTTAACAGCACTAGAATAACATAACCCATAGGACATTACAGGTTGATCATGGAATTGGAAAGTTTAATACACTATCTCTGTGCCAACCTAAGACTGAGTGATCTGCAAGGTCTCCAGCATGTCTTCCACTGCCTTCAAAGAGTATTTAGTTTCTTTCTTAGTGCGACCTGCAAACTAAGCAACAACAAAAAAGTATTGTTATTTGACATATATCAGAAATTCTGTGCACAGATCCTGTGCAAATAACAGATCTGAACACCAAGTACCAAAAATTAACGCTATTTACAAATCTAAAAGCATGGCTACTTTATCGTTTCACTATAACTCAGTATTTTTACTGGAATACAAGCTATAATCACTCTTTCCTACTGAAAAATACATCAGAACAGCAGAATTTCACTCATTTGCTCTGAGTATTCAGCACTAATTAATAAATATCCCACTTTGAAATCTAACACTTATCTGAAGAGATCTTCTTGCTGTTTTATTTGCTCTGTAAACTTTAACATAATTGTTATTTCAGACTTGATTTTTTTTTTATGTGACCCAAATTAGGTTACATTCATAATTTAAACAGTAGTAAGATTTGGACCTGTTACTGAAGATAATCTATTTTCTATTTTTGTTAGAGCGAGACAGAGAAAGTTCTACTTATCAAAATCTACTATAAAATAATCCAGTCATCATGTAATTTTACTTTAGGGTTCAAATTAACTGTGAGCAATGACCTTGTATTTGATTGCAACCTACTATTACAACAGCAATTTCAGAAAGCATTTGAAATAAAAGTTTGTCTTGATAACAAATAAAGATATAGCTTAATAAATACTACTTATGGCTTTAGATTCCCTAAGACATATGTAAGCGTTTGGGAAAGGAAGGGGTAGAAGGGTAGGAGATGTTGATCACCCCACACTGACCTCAAGAGGTTTTTCTAACCATACTGAAAATCCCCATCACTCATCAGCCATATCTAACATAGTGGATTTATTGACTAGGTTGGTCTTCAGTCAAATGAAACTCTCAAACATTTTTAATACACCTGCATTAAAAACATTTTGCATTTGGATTTGGGAGGTGTGGTAAAGAAATTACAGAAGCAGTAACTATAACTTGCTGCTAGTAAACCAGCCTATTCTCTACCTTAATGTTAACACCTAAACACTCAATAAATTTTCAATTTAATGTTTTTTATTTCAAATACCACTGGTGTCTCCTATAGTTAGTCCTTGATTTATAATGTGTCCCTTCTCTCTTATAATTAACTTAATTTAGCAAACTCTTCATGACCTGTTAAGAAAGATTAAGTCATCAAACTCGGGTAATATCACACCAGCAACAAGCTGCAAGACCTGGTAACCTGATTTTGACCCCCAGGCTACAAACTAACACTGGGATTCCCAGTCAGTACTGAGTTCTTAAAAAAAGTAGTTTTGTCACAGTAAATGAAAAGCCATTTCAAATTAAATAGTTAGGGAATTAAAAGCTTTTCTTTTGACAATGCTTTATAGGTAAGAGATATACTGACACCACCATATTTTTGTATTTCCAGATGATGAACTGATGTACCATGTTTTGATTCTAGCAGCATATATAAAGCCATTCTTAAGGTTGTGCAGTTCCCATAGTGACCAGCAATTGTGAACTTCAGAGGAAAATCAAGATTTCTTTACACTCTCCTGCAGGAGTGAAGTAACTTTTGCTTGGATAGGACTTAACAGAATACTCTCTTTTGGTTCACACTGAACAACAACAGTTCAAGCAGACACTTGGGAAGTCCAAATCCTTTAATAAAAAAAAAGTAAATGAAAAAACAGAACTCAAAATCCTTGACTGAAAAATTGTTTCAAATTCAAAGCATTTAGAGTTTTCAATAAAAGGCACAGAAGCCTGGATGTACTGTGGTCAAAAAGCACACTTGGCAAGACATACAGAAAGCACACAGAGGAAAGCTTCAACCTAAGAATTTTACTTATTTTACTTCTCTTCAGGGACACTGAAAGCAAAACTGACATAAGACATTAGTTTAAAAAATGTTACTTGCTAATTTCAAGAGTAGTTGCCTTCATGATACTGACGTGTACTTTAAGCTGAACAAATAAAACCAAACTCTGCGTCATAACAAACAGAGGTATAGTTGGAAATGTAATCACTTCAAATTTGCCCTGACGAACAATTATTTTGTCTATTCTGCCATTACACAGCAATTTGACTGATTGAGCCGGAATCCATTTCTTAAAATCATGATTTAATTTTCTGTTTCCCAAATGGTTTGTAACAAAATCACCTCTCTCCAACCATAAATAAAATGTGGATTGCTAACACAGAATAATTTAGCAATGTACCCAAGAAGCATGTATCTGGAAAATTACTACGAGTAGGATCACTTTAAAGATTTTTGTGAGCATTAATCAAACTCTGCTGAAACGATTCTACCAGAGGACATGCTAAACCAATTACCTAATTGAGGAGCTCTAGGTAGCCATATTTTGTTTCGATGTTAAAGTAACTGTGACTCATGTCCCCAGTCAGAACAGATACATGTTCTTCACAGGGTCTGCACAGAGAGAATAATCCAGTTTCCCAGTGATAAGGCAAAACTAAGATTATAATAATAACAGACATTACATAATACCTTGAATAATGAGTACTTCTCTAATGTCTGAAATAAGAGATTAATGTTTTGGGTTGGTTTTTTTTTTTTTTTTTCCAGCCAGTCAATTAAATTTAAGTGGCCTAGAGAATAATGACCTTTCTTTTATTTCAGAGCACGTGTTAGAAGCCAGGAATTCCAGCTCCATACAGCAGTCCTAGCTACAAAACCTTTCTGTCTTCCTACAAAAGTTTACCTTTCTCCTAGATTAGGCACAGACGAGAAGTACTAATCAGCATGGAGGGTTACTTATTTAGCATCAAAATATATTAACCAGATGGAGTGTTAAATATCTTTGCTTTTCAGAAAATTATTTAATTCAACTATTCTTTATCACCATGCTTTCCTGTAAGGAAAATGCTGTACAGTCTAAACAACACTGTTAAAAGTAAGGTTTTCTTTTCAAAGATTGTTTTCTTTAAGTGACAATAAATGAAGAAGTTCCCCTAATTTCCTACAGGAATGCACAGGAAAAGCAAAAATCAAGTGCCAAAGCAAACTGCTCAAGTGAGAGAATAAATTGAAAGAAGAGGACCAGTAAAAATATTTCAAGTAAATTACATATAAAATAAAAAAAACCCACAATGATAGCCAGTGCTGAATTTGAAAAAATAAAGGCTGTTTTCCAAAATTACTGAGCAAACAGCTGGTAATTCAAGTTCAAATCCACACTGAAGATGGGGAAAGATTTCACGGCAAGAAAATCGCTCAAAAGTAACTTTCTGAATAAATAACTTTGCATTTTAAAGTCACAAATCCATACAATTTGTCTAGGCACCCATGTCAGGATTCTAAATGTATCTTATTCTCTAAAACATGACTACCAGAAGGGAAAAAAAAAATGTAAAAAATCGCATTTAACAGTATAAGAAAGTCCAACTAATAAAACAAATCAGTGCCAAACTCAACAAGCTCTTAAAGCTCTTATTACACTTTACAAAGTGCTTTGGACAATGCAATAATATTGGGGAAGATTTATAGAGACAATATAAGTATCTAGCTTCAAACCTGGCTAGACAACACTCCACAAATGAAGGAATGCTGTAAAGGCTTCCACTGGCACAAGTGACCAGGGTTTCATCCTTAGGTCCAAAAGATGACAATTTCCAACCCCACAACATGCTAAGAGAGCAACAAATCAAACTGACTCATGGGGGAAACTGCCACCTACTACATCACCAAACACCATTTACTGCAGCAGTTGCATGTTCTATGTCTCTGCATACACACTAGAGCGGCAAAACCCTTCTGCAGTCATCTAACCAGCTCAGTAGGGTTGGACTGGGGCAGTCCCATCTATCTGTAGTCACTAGAGCACCTTGTGATATTTCTATGAAGAAGGTGGTGTTCGTGTCATTTGCTTGCCAAATCCTACCTTGAGCACTTACATTTTCTGTATAGCTAAAGTCCCTTTACGATTCCAGACAGATATGGTGTTTGTCACTTTATGTCCGAAACAGCTAAGAAGAGCAGCTGAAGTATGCACCATATCTTAAAAGTATGGATTCACAGAGAAGTTAAGACACGTGTTTTAAATATATGTTAGTTGTGTTAATGTGATCTGTTCTGGTAAGCATCAACCAAAAATGCTTAATGTAGGACGCAAAAGAGCTTCACAGAAACAGTGCACTTCCCAGTAAATAAAAAAACAACAAAATCAAAACCCAACCAAGCAAAAAAACCCAAACAAACAAACAACCCCCCCAAACAAATAACAGAAAATCCACACACCCAGCAACCCCCAACACCATCACCACTCCCAATACAAGTCATATTTTGTTAGATATATTGCGATGTTAACAGAAAGCCATGTGAAGAGGACAAAAAAAAAACCCCAAACCAACCAACCAAAACATGAAAAAAAGGCAGGTTTATCTGGCTCTGAGTTAAGTAAGTACAAACTGTCACGATTATGATTTCATTATATTTAGAACCAGGAGATGCCTATTTCTGGGTCTTAATCTTATTATGCCACCATTCCAGAGCCAACACTGGTAGTACACTTCCATCCTGATGCACCCTGGAGTTGTTTCCCACAAGTGCTAACAGGTCTCCACTGGTGTTTTGAACTAGAAACTTTACTTGTAATATTCACTTAAAACATGTGTTCAAACCCTCTCTAATCTAAGCAGTTCACTTTATTAAGATGTAAAACATGGAAAAGAAGTTTTCACTCAAAATTCACACATCTTTTAAAATGTATATTGTACTATCAGTGGTGAATCCCCTGTGTAGTCTGTTCTTCAAGGTGGAGGGTAGTGGTTTTATTTTTTGTTCAGTGTTTTTGGTTCTTTTTTTGAAAGTCCTGGGGTTTTGTAGCAAATGCTTGAGTTTTCCATCAATACTGTGGTTACAGCAATGTCAGACATACTGAAGTCAAAAGAAATCCTGCTTATTTATGGGAAATCAGACAAAGCTGGTAATTCATACACACCTTAGTGTCATGAGAAGGTAAATTAAACAGCAAAACAGAAAAATAAACTTTAGGCACACAAGTATAAAATGCTTAATTATGTCCTCATGGATACAATATTACTCACTTTAAAGCACAGTCAGAAGGTATAGGGCCAATCAAGGGAAATGGAAAATACTTCAAAGTTGTAATACATCAAAACCTCATCAAAAGCCACACTCTTGGCATTCAATTGAAATACAGTGTATTAAGAAAAGTGCCCTGGCTGTGAAAGAAAATGCCAATTTAATTCTATAATGGATGGAGCTTGTCAAAAGGCTATTTGGTAGTATTAACTGTGAAGTAGTAGCAACATGAGAAAAATTAATTATTAGGTTCTGATGTTGAACTATTAAAGAGAGAAAGAAGCATAACATAAAGTCTTTGCATTTCATACCCATTTGGGTTTTTTTCAGAAAAAGTGCTGGGGGGAAGTGGGCAGCATGATGCTGATGTTCAGGATTACTTACACATAAACTCTGATTGGCAGATCATTAAAAATAGCTGTAGGAGAGTCATAGCATCATAGAATGGTAGAGGTTGGAAGGGACCTCTGGAGATCAGCGAGTCCAACCCCTCTGCCTGAGCAGGATCACCCAGGGCAGGCCACACAGGGACAGATCCAGGCAGGTTTTGAAAAAGTCTCTAGAAAAGGAGACTCCACAACCTCCATGGGCAGCCTGTTCCAGGCTCTGTCACTCTCATGGTAAGTAAGTTTTTCCTCATGTTGAGGTGGAACTTCCTGTGTTCCAGTTTGTGACCATTACATCTCATCCTATCACAGGGCACCACTGCAAAGAGCCTGACCCACACATTAATAAGATCCCCTCTCAGTCTTCTCTTTTCCAGCTAAGCAGCCCCAGGTTTCTTTAGTCAAATTGACATACTATGTTTGGGATGCACAGACAGCAGAACCTATGAGCTAAAACCTGTTTCCATTCATAGTTATAGAAAAAATACAGGGGATTATAACACAAAAGCCAATACATGTGCTTATGCACCACTACATCCTCACAATTCAACAGGCATTATCCAGAAAACTATGCAAAACCAACTTCAGTCACATTTATTAAGATAATTACTAGGTACACCATGAAGTATGATTTTGAAAGGTCAGGATAAACTGAAGGAAAATAAGGTTCTAGAATTTTCATTCATATTGTATTAAATCAGAAGTAGATGACCAAGTCCATTTAAGAATTAAGACATTCCAAATTTTATTAAAATATTTAGCTGTAGAACTGCGTCTCGGAGGTCAAAATTACACTAGTGTACATTCAGTTGATGTAGTAGAAAAAAAATCCATTTAAAGCTAATAAGCAAATAATACTGGTTAATAACTGTAAAATATCAAACTTAGATAAATTAGGGTTCCATAAAATCAAACAGAAGTAGAAGGCAAAATATATAAGCAATTTATGTGGATTTACAAAAGAAAAATAACTACAGAGCATTTTAAGAGTATCATAAAGCAATGATGTACCAACCTGGTATGCTCTATTTATTTGGTTAGCTGCCCAGCTGGCGTATTTCATATTATCTTTTTTCATTTTTGCACTTGCTTTTGGATTGGAAGCAATATGGCTGGCAGACTAGGAATACAAAAATGAAAACCAGTGTAACTATAAAATACAACCTGAGAGCACCCAGAACCTTTGCATTCAGAGACCCACACACAGCAATAGCAGTAAAAAATAAAAACAGTTCTGGTAATTAAGAATTAGCTCAACTTTTTATACAATTGTTTGTTCTAGTTAAAGTTCTAAGTTAAAGGCTTCAGTTCAGTTATGTACCAAGTTAAGAACCAAACCTGGACATGATCAGCTAATCCAATTTGCTTTTCCTAAAGTGTTATGAATTAGTTTTCTCTATTCAATTTGTTACCAGAGATGATATAAAATATATCACTTGTGCATCTAAACCACTGTTTAAAACATTACATTTTTCCCCACGGCATTAGAAAATACGTTTTAAAGGCAGGTAAGTTTCTGCACATAACCTACATCCATCTTCATCTGAAGAAAGAAAAGATTACTTAAGAACTGAACTAATCTCAGAGACTTTTCCACTTACAGAAATAAATCCACCTCACAAAGAAACACTGCTACTCCCTCCCAGAACACCTGAGTGCAAAAGCATTTGAATGCAAAGAACCACAGAACCCTACTCTTGCCCATCAATGGAGGACCTCCAGAGAAAGACTTTAAAAGGAGCACAGAAGCAATTATCTACATGAATACTACATTTCAAACTCAAAGAACATTCTTTTACAAGTATTTCCCTAAAACAATGTCCAGAAATGGGAGAGGAGGGGGACTGTCAAAGAAGTAGAATCCACAAGCTCAGGAACACATCCTCTGAAGTCATGCCTGCATGAGTCGAATCTGTGATCTAGTACAGTGTCAGAGTTCCTAAAACAAGGCATCATTCTCTCTGGTTTCCTGAATTCGATGAAGTACAGACCAGTTTCCTCAGCAGAAACAACTGAAAGCCTTTAGAGAAAATTTAGCAGAGTTGTGGACATGCTTCGGGCGAGCAGAAACACTGGGCATGTCTGTCAAGGTCAAAAGGAGCAGACACAGCAAAACCAGATCCTAAAGCCTGGAAACACCATTACAAAGAAATGAGGAGCCAAAGAGTAGCTACAGAAGCAAGCAGGCAAGCTGTGCTTGCAAAAACCACCCAGTGAAGGTGACAGCAGCCAGGTGATCAAAACTGAAGAAAGAAAAAGAAACCATGCATTTTTCACAGTAATTAATTTGCATTATGCAGATCAGGGTTTATGCATATGACTATCAGGCACTGCAAAAACAAAAAGCTTCTCGGCTACTTGGGTCACATTAGCTCAAGACTGCCAGCCAGATCATCATAGAAAACAGTCTATATCTACTTTACAGACTGAAGGTAACAGGCAGGATGCAAGATCTGACAGGACAAGCCAAGCTTGGCCATAATAAACCCACAGGCATATTCCAGAATGGATGGAGAAGTCTCCATGTACATACACCTTAAAAATCAATTTAGACCAATAAACAAATTTGCTACAAAACTTAATGACCTAAGGAACAGCAGGGAGCAGGTCTTTTCTCCTTGAACATACAATGACCAACTCAAGAATCTCTGCAGATGGGCTAAGAAGATTAGGTCCAAGTCTCTTTGAGTCTTAAAGGTGATAATAAAGTCTGTGAAAGGAAGCTTCTGTTGCCTGGTATTTGTAGGAAGCCTCAATGTTATCTGCCTGATGCATCTTTGTAAACTACCCCCCTCCCAAGAGACAAAAAGGCTGCCTTGAATTTTTTAAAAAATAAAAGAAACGGAACCTTTCTGGCTTTGTGTCTAAAAATATCCTTTAAAAGATCTAAGGTCTAAGATCTAAAAAGATCTTCAATAGAGGCCTCAGTGTATTTGGAGAGACTGAACTGGTGCCAGCACACGCTACCCCTAGTTACTGTGGTCATGGCAGCAGGTTCCATCTAAACAGGAGAAAAAACTTCTTAACTGTGATGTGAAGTTGATGGAACCTCCTGGTTTCCAGTTTGTGCCCGTTGCCCCTTGTCCTATCACTGGCACCACTGAAAATAGACTGACCCCATCCTCTTGACACCTGCCCTTTAGATATTTGCAAGAACTGATAAAATCCCCTCTCAGTCTTCTCCAGACTAAACAGCCCCAGGTCTCTCAGCCTTTCCTTGTAAGAAAGATGCTCCAGTCCCCTCATCTCCTTGTAGCCCTCCACTGGACTCTCTCAAGTAGGTCCTGTCTCTCTTGAACTGGGGAACCCGGAACTAGACACAGATGTGGTGTCACTATGGCAGAGTAGAGGGGGAGAAGAACCTCCCTTGATCTGCTGTTCACTCTCTTCTTAATGCACCCCTGAATACCACTGGCCTTCTTGGCCACAAGGGCACACTGCTGGCTCAAGAAAGACAGACAGAAAGAAGGGGAAAGAAAGGGAAAGGAACAAATGGAAAGAGAGAGGGGAGAGGAGAAAAGAGAGAGAGAGAGGGGAGAGGAGAAAAGAGAGAGAGAGAGGGGAGAGGAGAAAAGAGAGAGAGAGGGGAGAGAAAGAAAAGAAGAGAGAAGGGAGAGAAAGAAAAGAAGAAAGCAGGCCAGAGAGGGAGAAAGAGAGAAGAGAAAGAAAAGGAAAAAAGCAGCCATCATACTGTGCTGGTTCTCTTCAGCAGTTCACCATCCTGTATGGAGAAGCATGACTTTAAGTCCTTTTTCAAGAAGTTACCTTTATATGCCAGTAATTACAATTCTTTGGAAAACATGGGCAAGACTTAAGGGTTAAGAGCACTTCAATTGAGGAGCATTTACTGGCATAGAATTGTGCATACTCAGTATTATAAAGCAGTGCTAATAATCTCAGCTATTAAGTTAAAAAACAAAACAAAACAAACAAAAAACCAAACCAAATCAAAATAACAAACAAACAAACAAAACCACAAAAACCCCACAAAAGATCAAATGGTAAAGGAGAACATATATGTGTAAAAACATACTCAAAATGATAACATGGAAAATATGTAATCATGCTTACCATGTAAAGTCCAAACAAAGCTCTCATATTTCTGTTGTTAAGCTTTAGTGCTTGTGCAAAATACTTTCTTGATAGCTCAAGGTTTTCAAGCCCCCCTTGAGTGTATTTAACCTGTAAAAATTATATATTTTTGAAACTTGCACATCATCTATACCTCAGGCATTCACTCTTGAAGCAAAGATACTATGACACTTAACTTCATGCTTGTTTCACATGTTATTTCAAAACAGTAGATAGCCAAATACTGGCTTGGGAGAAATCCAAGCTCTTTTCAATACACGAATTTTGAAGTATTTAACTATAGGAGAAAAGATAATGCCATCATTAATTTAATTAATTTATTGCTAGAAGAATAAAGAGTCATTATTTTGCACTTATACATACTTAAAACTTTGGGACAGTCTCTTATGAAAAGTAACACTAATTTTAAAGCTAAATTCTGACAACTATAAATCCATACTAACTCTATACTCCTTCAGAACTGCATTACAAAGTGCACAAAACAACACATAGCTATCCAACTGAAAAATAGCAAAGTTTAGAAGATTACTCCATTGCTTTCCTATTAACTTTTCCTGCTATTAGATCAACAAAAAGGATAAATACTAGAAAAAATTCTTTGTAGTCTTTCTACCAGAAAGCCATTTAGACTTTCAAATTTTAATGTTAATTCATTTTTATCCACCTTAACAAAACAAATTAAATCCATTCTAAGCAGCTAACAGTACAATTTAGGAAAAAACCAAAATATACATCTGAGAAAAAGAATGAAAGTGGCTAAGAACCTTGAGCTAAAACTTCTAAGGGCGCTCTCTCCCCCACAGTGCTCTTTCAGGCAAAATCTCCTGTGTGAATTCCAAGGTCTGGCTCCACAAAACCAGGCAATATATCATAACCTCCTAGGCAGCATTGTTGCAGAAAAGCTTAACTTCTCATGCACTTAATTTGAAAAGTTCATAAACATTTCAACGAGAATAGCTCATTTAAAAGAAGTTTTTATCTTCAATAATTCCTGCCCTTAACGCTTCTATTTAGCTTACTCACACTAAGTAAGAAAGCAGAGTTTTCTTAACATGTTAAGTCCTATGTGATATTAACATTCTCTGTGTATTCTCTTAAATCTCCTAGGGAAAAATTAAAGAAATCATTTTTACTCCATCTTCACTGCTTCAGTAACATCAAAACAAAGCAAAAGATAATAGATTTTTCTGAAAATACTTACTTCAGCATATTGCTGACAATATAAGTGGTTGTGTGGATTAGTCATCATAAGCTCCTCTAAGCAGAAGGCTGCCTTTGCATAGCTGAGGAATATGAAAACCAGTGACAAAATCAAACAGTGTGCACAGTTCTTTGCTTCAGTTTCTTTACAGCACAATGACAGGACTCTTAATTTTCCCTCCATAATGTCATGTGATTCACAGTTAATAAAAATGGTTGCTTTTTAAATGATGTTTGAAACCTCAAATTACTATTTTTACATTACAGGTAGTGAAAAATGTACAAAATTTAATAGTCTAGATATACATAGAAAGTGTTTAATATACTTATTTCATATTAATAAGTGCCATTTCTTATCAACAGGAGTGATGAGTAGAAACAGGCATTAGGTACTATAGGGCATTTAACTCTGACTACAAAACAGCTCATTTTCTTCTACAGGAAAATTTAGCTACCCATGGATTCACAAACCAAGCTACAGACCAGAGCACTTACACTGTCAGTCAACTTCATCTGCTCAGTCAACCACAGAAGTGAGATCAAAAAACCATACCAAGCAGTTCTAAAAATCAGACAGTACAAATCTATGTATGAAAATAGCCTCAAAGCAACCCAAATGGGCAACAACTTATCACTGTGAAAGTAAGGCTAGTACTTGTTCTTTAAATGAAAGCTTTCAGAAAGAAGTCAAGCTCAAAATACACATTTATTTAATTATTGAAATCTTAGCTTCATAGTCTTTCAACTAACAGTTTCCTGCAGATTTTGCATCTTCTACAGATACATGATAGCACTGTTGCACAGTGTTTACATGATAGGATTCCAAAATTCAGAGATGCAATGTTTATAATGACAGTGTGAGTAGATATTTAATATCAGAGTAAAAGCAATTTAGCAATCATGAGACGATATTAAACCACATCATCTGTAAAACCTCATTTCTTAAAATGAATATACTGTGGTTTTCTCCCCACATTATGGTAGTCGCGTATAGATGTCAAATACTAATTTGGAGAAAAAAAAAGATAGCCACTTCATTTTCCAAAAGCAGAAGACACAGTCCTCATAATGGAACACAGCACAGAATTGAGGACTGTATTGAGACTGCTCATCTAAGTGTGTACATGAACAATGGTAACAGGATGCTGATTCCACAAACGAGACTAAATTTGTGTCATTAATAAAACAAATAAGCCAATGAATTGTTACCTTAAAAAAAAAAACCCTTTTAGTTGCTTTTTAGCCAAGATTCCAATTTTTACCCATTTAATCATCAAAATAATAATGATGCTTATAAAATTACAGTGAATAAAGTAAATTTTTTCAATGAAGGAGAAAGTTCTACATATTATTTTTATTTGAATTACAGACCCAGGACAAAGAAATTGCTTTTGCTTGTATTTCTCAGGTTTTATTACATAATATTGTAATAAAGTTTATAGCAAAAACCCCCAAACAACCAGTAATGGAATATGTATGTTTACACCACTCTATCATTCACTTTTGTACTGACAGATCTGACAAGCTTAAATAAGTTTCTAACCATTAAAAAAGAAAGAAAAAAAAAAAAAGCTGTTTTCTTGGAAAAGTGTCTGGTGGTTTTCCCAAACCAAATGGAAATCTGGGTATCAAAATTCTAGATTATTCCTTAAGTCAGCATTTGAAAGAGTTTAATAATTCTTTTCTTTGAGAATGGGTTAGAAGGAGAGGTGATGGGGGAATAATTTTTTCATCACAGTGAGAATGGCTATTTCTTCCTTGAGAATTTGATTCTTTTACTACTCTTTAGAAAGGAAGGAAGGAAACAATGTGATATAATTCAGGCTGGGCTGAAGAACTAAAGAAGGGGGAAAAAAAAAAAAAGATACGCCTTTGGGTGGAGGTTAGAATTAATGCTGTGATATTAGAAAACTTGCACTAAGGCTTTGAGCTAATCCTCTCACATTGGGATTTCCTCCTGTCACTACAGCAATAAAAAAAAGCTAACAAAAACATTAAATATCCAATAAGCAAGCTGGACTACAACATTAAGCATTCTTGATTGCACTGGGTTTTATACCCAGGCGACCAGATTCTTCTAACTCAGGATCCATGCTTTGGGATTTTTTTGTTGTTGTTTTTGGTTTGGTTTTTTTTTTTTTTTTTTTTTTTTAAGGTTATTAAAAGTTCTTGCAGAGGTAGGCTGAAAGAAAATTGGAGTATCAGTTGCTGCAATCAACTGAATTTAGAAGTAAAGAAATTAAAATCTATAACCAGTAAAAACATCACTTCAATGAAAATTTATGGGAAATAATTGCCATTCCCAGCTACACTCAAACTATTTTTTAAAAAAGATGTTATATTTACAAAAATGACTGAAATATACAGCTAATTAAATGAACTGCTTCTGTTTTAAAATCAAAAGCCTTTTTAAAGCATTTGGTAGTCAAATAAGGTTTGTAATTATTTCCTACCGATGCTTGTTATATTGGAAAAGAGACAGCATACTTTCTAACGCTAGTCCTTCAAAGAAGTCTCCGAGGTCTTTGACTTGCATAGAGTGGGTTTCAATTTAACAGTTTTTATGTGGACTTAGCAAACAACTTACTCATGTTCATTGATGTAAAGTTCTGCAAGTTCATGCCAAGCTTCTTGGTCTCCAACAAATCTGTAAAGAGAAGGCAAGAGAGGGGAAAAAAGACAAAGAAGAAAGAATGTGCAAGGGATTCTGTAAATGACCAGCATGGAAGCAAAAGCGTAAATCAAATGCAAATTCCATTTTAATTAAAAAGATTTATCAGAATAGCAAAACACAATCCGTATTCTTGTAAGACACTCACTGTTCCAGATACTCATTCAGCTCTCGGATGGCCTCAAGATTTTTCCCCTGGGCTTTTCGAATGGCAATCTTACGCTTTCTTGCTGCCTATGGGTTGACATTAATAAAGGATTAAGGTCTCATAATTCCCTGGGTTTTTGTAAAGAAAGCAATTTGACTGTGCAAATTATTGTCTCAATACCAGTGGAATTCCACTGCAGAGCCACCGCTAGGTTGAAGTTTATAAACATACCCTATGACATCCCACTGAGAGATTGAAAACCCCTTCTTACAATCACATTATGTATGCTTTTCTTTGGAGGCACAAACTGTATGCATTATTTCATTCAAATAAATGACTGTCCAGATTCTGATAATTACAAAACAGCAGGGGATGCTAATCTTCAGCCATTCCAAAGACCCCCACCTTGTCATTCACAAGATCCATGACTATAGAGGAGAGATGGTGACTGAGTCTCTGAGAATCCCACACAAGTGTCTTGGTTGCCACTGTAAAAATCTGGCTTTCAGCCATGTTTGAAAGATTCTTGTTGGAGTGGGGAATGCCACCTTTAATTAATGTTGAATACACACCAATTTCATAAACAAGTCTCATTATTCCTGGAGCACAAAACAGGCTCTCCGATGTAGCGGGAATACAAAAAAGCCATTTCAATGGCAAAACAGCAGTACTTCGATATGTGGGTGGAAAACGTATTTCAGCATAAACAATGTAAGAATAATAATGTATTTAAACTTCAAACTTCATAAAAGTTGTTACAGACCACCAGGAGAAAAGGTACACAGAATTTTAAGAGTTACTTATTCTGTACTTCTGATATTTCAGTTTCTGAAGTTGGTTACAGTTCTCTAAAAGCAGTTTTCAGACCTATAGGTGTTGTGTATCAAGACCCATTTGAGGTGTAATTCAAAACAATGGACATCTTCCCAGCAGTCTGACAGAGTTTGGAGCAAACAGCAGTACACCTCAGCCAGCCCTTAAGGCATCAGATCAGGAATCTAACAGCATTAAAGTAAAACCAAATTCCAGCATAACATGCCTCAAAGAATAAACACCATCAACCTCCTGCCTTGCCTGTAATGCCTGTTCTCCTGGGCAATCACAACCACTGTAGTCAGACAGAAGAAGACAGATGGTCTGGTGTGCATCATGTATCTGTGTGTACATACACACCCATACACCATTCCTCCATGAGACACAAAACCCCACACTTTTCCAGTAACAAAAGCCCACTTCTTCCCCTCATAGCTCTCATTCCATTTCATATCCTGTAAGAGGTTATACAGTTGGCTGTTATTCTACAGAAGCCCTGACAGCATGGCAATGGACAACTCTTCAACAAAACCTTAAATGATTTTAATTTTTGAATTTAAGATAGCTCTGAATTCAGATTCTTCATGATGTACCTTCCTAAAATCACATTCGCATATACTCCCCAAAAAGTTCTTGTATTTTTACTGTATTTTAAACATAACTATTCTCTAAAATAATTTCTTGTTCTTTGATCATCGTTTGAACAAATGAATTGCTTCTGGAAGAAGAGGAGCATAGCATTTAAGTAAACTAGTTCAATCTACCAAACCAGTACAGCTAGAAAAATTTCAACCCTAAATGCAGGTTTATTCTTTCCTTTGAGTTCATCCCCTTCGCTTCCCGCACAAACACACATTTGATGAAAATTACGTGAAAATGACTCAAGTGAGGAAAAAAATATTTCATTTGTTTGCTTAAACACAAGGCACAAGCAGAAAGAAAATTCATCAGAACAATCAGGAGACAAATTAGGACACACGCAGCGTGGTGGGTTTACCCACAGTCATTCTGTTTTCCACTGCTGCTTTGTCAAACTGCAACCTGTGAAGTTACATTCATTGTTCTACTTCTACTGGGAGACATCTGGCTAAAAGCCATAACTGACTCTGGAAATTTTAACTGCTGACCTCATTTATCAATGTAACAATAATAGACACTGTTTGTTTTATTTTTGAGTTTTTAAAATAAAGATAACAGTGTAGTTAAAATTATCTTTTTAAATAGAAAAAGAATAATCCCACATGCTTATCATATTGCTATTATTACTAAACAAAGAAAGTGAAACCAAACAAAAACCCAAACCCATTGCTCTCTATCACATTTTATGAGGAGGCCTCAAGGCATTTCATAAAGCAGGTCAGCAGCCTTGCTGTGAGGAGAACACCAGGACAGTGTTAAAATTTGCTACCCAAGGTTGATTTTATACACAGCCTAGTGACCTACCCACTAAGCCCAAAACATGAAAGAAGGGAAAGCAGGGATAAGAGCATACACAGCCAAGGAGCGTATCATGCTATTACAGATCATGAAGATGTAAGTTTTTCTGCAGGTCACAGACTGTCTACTTTAAATTGGAGCTTTAGGATTAAGAATTCCATTGCTATTTTCAAAATTTAAAGAAAAAACAATCAAGACACTGATCAAAACTGAACTGCTTGAGAAAGAAAATAATCTATTCAATAAATAAAAGCAATCAATGCATCAGACAATTCAATTTGCAACTGCAAACAGGAACAGTCTACATAATCCATTTTTTTTTCTTTGTTTCCTATGCAAGTCCTTCACTCACATGCAAGTCAGTCCTCCAAAAGAGTCTGGAAACAGATTTTCTCCACGGCTGCTTTATTTCTGAACAACAGCACTACCAAGTAATGTAAATCACTGGAACCTCAAGACATTAATTAATGAAAAGCTACAACTATTTCTAGTCACAAGTATAAACTGATGTTTATAATGAGCATATCATCTAATGCAATCAAATAATGAGGATAAAAGGATTAGACATAACTAACATGTTCTGATGATAGCACTTAAGAGTTAAATGAGTAACATATACACTTGACAGAAATTTGTAAACTGCACCAAACCCCACAGGAGCTCTTCAAAATAATTTTTTTTTGGTTTTATATGAGGGAAAAACAGTATTTCAAACTTCCTTTATTATTCACCTTCCTTATCAGTAAAAGTAAAGCAGTATCTGGGCCTCTCTTCACCCTCAAATAAATCTTCAAAAATTCTGGGATAAGTTTATTTACAGACAACTCTTAAGTTTACAAGAAAGAGGATCAGCCACTCAAAAGAGTGCTGACATTCAGAGGATGAACAAAATATACCATGGAATTTTTTTAAGTCCCTTTAAGACTGCTGAGAAGCTGTCAGTGAGGATGGGGAGGCGGCGCTTAAAGCAACTGCTAACTTTTTTGCATCATGTAAATTGGTAACACAAATATTCTGAAAGCATTGCCAAGAGACATATGTAAGTGTTTGGTAGATCCGAAGTATTCAGCTCTCTGATTTCTGAGAGTGATAAGACAGGCTAAAAAATAAAGACATGAAAACAAAGCATTGTTGTATTTATTTGTACTCACAGCCTACTCTCCCATCTAAACTTCTAGTTTTTCTTTGAATCATAAAGTCTAACAGTTTGGATTTTCTAAAATAAAATTGGAAATTCAACGACTCTAGTAGTTAATGCTTTAAGAAAAACACGTATGAAAAGTCCTGCACTAAAACCAAGACATGGGCCACTTTGCTGCAAACTTAGAATTCTTATTCTGATCTGTATTGCCCCTGAGCCCCTAGCTCCCTGTGTCGATTGCCTTCCTCCAGTGAGCTGCGGCTCACACTCAGTATGCTTGCTAAGCATCCTGAGGAAAGCAGTGTAACTAATGACAATTTACACACATAATTTTTTTTAATTATTATTTCTGTCAAATTAACCAAAATGTTTTACTTTGGAGAACCACTGCCAAAATTAATAACCACTTTGTAATGCAAAAATAAGTAGTTTTTTTGATAAGGAATTCCAGCCTCCCACCAATTCTACAGAAGCTTTACCTACCTAGTATTTATTTCATATCTCCAATTTATTATCTGCCTTATAGAAGCAAATAGAAGCTTATAGAAGAAAACCAAGCAATTTCATATGTTTTATTCTGTTTCAGGCCTCTTATTTTAGAAAAAAAAATCTCACATTTTGAAATACAAGCTCATTTTCAGGGGACCTATTGCAAGATATAAAAAAAAAACCTGCAAAATGCAGTGTACAGAAGTGTTCAATCATTAATTTCAAGTCCATTAAGAATATTCATGAGAAACTTATTTTTAACTACAGGATCTGAAATTATATTGCAATCTTCAAAGCAGACTAAAACAGTCATAACAATTACATTAATAAAGATAAAAAGTCTGAGATTTATGCTTGGGTTTTTTGCATCACAACATCAAGATTTTTAAGAACAAGCCTGATAAGGAAAACAAATCAAAAGGAAAAGACAAAGCTTTCAGTGCTGCAACAAGAGCTGCAGTGTTTGCCCATGAAGAACGCACGACCCGGAATTCCCCTTATCAATTTTTCAAAGTTTAAAACAAAATGCTAGAAAGGTTATTGGCTGATTCTGTAAATCCAGGACTCTTAACAGGAAGATATATGCCATCTTAAAGAAACACTTATACTGTAATCAGTATCATATGGGCTAAAGCACTTCAGTATGTCACAGATTTATTAAACAGTGAACCTTTTTACACTATTTCTTTTAAAGACTAATAATCCCCAATCTGGCAGAAGAACTAATCCTCCATTTGTCATGATTCTTTTTAATTAGCATTAAGTAGACTCAAAGTGAAGTGAGGAGTTGAACATTTATCCACTTCTGCATTTGATTAGTAAAACATAGCAAGAGAGAGCCTAAGACCATTCTAAATGTCATGGCTGCAAAGAAAAGTATTAGTAGGAGAATTTTCACTGACTGACACTTCTAAGTAAGGAACAATTTCATCTCAATATAACTGCTGCAGTGTTAAACAAATAATATTTTGCATCTGAAGATCTTCAGTTGTAAAAAGTTTTATTAAGGACTTTTTAAAAAATATGCGTTTGGTCTAAGAGTTTGATATATTGAAATCATCTTCAAATTGCAATAAGCAAATCAAACCAGAAGTGTAGCCAACCACAACAAAAATAAAGGGAAGGAATTACACAGACATCAAGAAATGCCACATAATCTGAATATAACCACACTGATGAATGCACTCTTAGCAGACAGATTTTTTTCAAAGTTAACCATGAAAGACAGTTAAATCAGTCTAAATCATGCAAATTAATTTATGCAGGCACAGAGCTGCTGAGTTTAAGATTGTCCTTTAGGGATAATGTCAAAGCATCAGTAGCAATGGTGAACATAAGTTTTTACAGGATTCTATGAGGAATCCAGAAAACAATAGCCCATAAATTCTAACACCAGCACACAGTGAACTGGCAAGAGGTATAAAGGCTAAAAAGCTAAAGCCTGGAATTGGAAAACATGAAAAATGTTATATACCAAAGTGTAGGAACAGCTTACACAAAGTAACGCTCTTCCCTGATCTACTGGAGTTCCTCGAGGAGTCACTGAGAGTGTGGATGAATAAAGATCCATTTAAAAGTCAACTTCAAAAATAATTTCAACAAGATCTCTCACTCTGAAGCTGAAAGCTCTGAAGGAAGCTAAGCTGCCAGGTAGATCTTCACATAAATAAATAAAATTATAAATAAATTAGTCAAAAGATACCAAACAGAGGGGGAAAGAGTTCTTGTCTACCAGGGAGTTCTCTGCATTGAGAATCCCAGAGTTGCCTGTACTAAAAACTCGTGCTCAGCATCTCCATCAGTAATCTAAGAAGAGAATTAATGTGACATGCTAATTGATGATCATGAGTAATGTAAGTATAAAGAACAAAAGTCAGCTGCAAAGAATATTATTCACAACAGTGAAAGTCAGCATGGTAAAACAGCTCCTGAAATTTAATTTGTATAAAAGGTAAAAAATTACTAATTTAATGTACACATAAAAACTGTCTGAATTTGCCCAGTTAAGGAGATGCTGGAGTTGCAATTAACAGTTCTATAAAATGTCTGTTCAACATGCAGAAGAGGTCTTAAAAAAAAAAAAAAAGCACCAAACAATATCCAAACCCCAAAAACCCACAACATGGTGATACTGGAATTATCAGAAAAGAACATCAAAGAGAACATGTCAATGGCATCATTTTGCCATTTTATAATTTCATAATGCTCTTGCATTTTGAACACTGACTGCACTCTGTCCTCTCCTATCTCATCCAAACAGAAAACAAACAAACAAAAAACAACAGGAACACTCAGAGGAGCAGCAGGGTTTCAGGGCTAAAAGAGGTTTAGAAAATTGTCACTGTTCAGATCACAACTCTTGTACAGATTAGGACTTCTCGGCTGCTCCTTCAGAGGGAAGAAAACCACAAAAGATCCCTACAGTCACGGGCATGAATAAAGTAACAGAAAACAACTGTTGGCTATAACAGGCAAATTAGGGGTATCAAACAAAGCTGTTAAGATTGAAGGTTCAGGAAAAAGAATAAAAAAGAGAGTTGCCCAATCCATGAATAAATTATTACCTTTCATTGCTGAATGATATTGTACACACATGCACACCAAGCTTAGGCATGTCCAAGAAGCAGTTAAAAAAATAAATCTATGTGTAAATTTAATGAAGAGCTAATAAAAACAGAATTACCACTTCAGGCACAGGAAAAGTGTAACATGAAGATTAATAGAAACTGGCAGATCAGACGAGTGCTTACTATGATTGCCTCGTTCTTACACACTTTTCCCGGTATCTGCTATTGGTCACTGTCAGAAACAGGACAAGTAAAATGGACTTTTGGCACTACTCCAGTATAGCTGTTATTATGTTCTCAAATACTTCATTTCAAGGGACAAAGTCTCCATCGACACTTGAAAGTGCTACGCTTACGAAAGTAAAACATGGGAAAAACATTGAAGTGCACTCTGCTCTCTCACTTCACCAATCATGACCAAACAAGAAGCAAAAAAACCCCTTGCAAAGGTAAGTGATACTCTGTCAAGAGAAGAAAACATTTCTTTAGGATCCACATACTGCATCCCCAGCTTATAACCATCAGTCCTTGCAGACTATCCGAAGCAGCAGCTGCAGCTCCTCACACCTCTTTCCAACTCCATCCTGCATCAGAAAGTGCCTTATCTCACTTTCCCCTGGTGCTGACCAAGGACTCTGCAATGTTTAGTGGTTGAGCTGAATAATCAGGAGAAGCTGCAGATGCACTAGGATGACAGGGGAGTGGGTTAGACACCAGCCCAAGTCTGGCACACCGGAACAAAATTTCCCTTCCCATCAGCAATCTTCTTTGCACTCCTGGACAGGCCACCTCACGGAGGACTGGACTGACAAAAATATTTACCTGTCAAAATAGATGAGTCTGGATTCAAACTGCTCCCCAAAAGCAGAACCTGTGCCAGTGTAAAATATTGCAAAAAGGCATTCAACTTAATCTGATACAGACACATACATACAGTTTAAAAATTCCTCATTTAATAATCATTACAGAGTTGAAATCGATAGCAAAATCAGAGAGCTAACAGCCTGCTTAGGAACTGAATCCTAAAACATTTTGCAGAGCTGGGTTTTCATCTGCTCTCCATATGTAAAATGTCAGTACTATTTCATCTCACATGGCTGCTGTGGGACAAATGAGAGAAACAACATTCAAGATACTACTTCCATGTGTATGGTTCTTATGAACAAGCCCCATTCCCAGAAATGATGATTTACATATCAAACAGAAAATACAGATATATCAATTCCATGCAAATATCCTACTGAGTTTTACACAAGCAATCCATCCAAAACAGAAATGTTAACGTATCTAGACCACTAATAAAGATACTTAGAAAACTGTGAAGATCAACTTGCAATTTAAAAATGCCCAGAGTTTGAATGTGGCATTACATTTCATATTGCAATATTGTATTAAAGTTTAGTGTTGTATTATCTGAATTTAAAAAGGATAAGGCTAAAAAATAACTATTTACTTCAAAAGACTACCAGTCATTTTAAGGGCAGACAGATTCTGGCATTTTTTAAGTAGCAGGCTTGAGCATTTAGCCTTATCTCCAGAAGGTAGGAAGTGTACCTGGGTTTCCTTTAATGAAAGAACAGAAATTTCATCTTATAGAACTACAATCTGGGTTACTTGCAGCACTCCAGTGATATATACCTTCACTATTAGAGTTAAAACAGTTACTGATAAAACTAATACACACCAGGTCCCACAGGGGATAAGAGACATTTCACCAGTAGGTCTCAAAGCTATTTACTGATAGCAGAAAACACAGTGCCTCAGGGCAAAATGTGATTTTATTTGATTTATTTATTTATTTGGGGGTGGGGGAAGCCCACACAAGACAATGTAGACAATGTTAATACAAATCCCTCTGTTCTGATCTCCCTCCCACTCTTCATGCCACCTGTTCCCCTACACCTGACCTGAGTTGTCCTGTTAAGCTATTCCTGTAAACCTTCTATTACCTGTCCCTCTCTCTTTCGGTCCTCCCATTTCTGCTTCTTTCCCTTTTCACTCAGTTCTTTCTGGATGGCTTTTTTTTTTTTTTTCCCCCCTTCTACTCATCACTTGGGTGCAACTCAAAAGAAAGGAATGTCCCTGCTTTCTGCCCCTTTCCCACAGCACTACAGCCATGAGGAGCAACTGCAATTGAGTCCTGCTTGGTCTCAGTAGCCTGGGGTAGATCATGCTCGATACAAACATGATTTTAAGAAGATGTATTTAATAAAAATTCCAGCAGTCTCTACTGAGGACATGAAGTGAAGATTTTCAAATGCCTGTACCTTAGCCAGGCTGGGTGTTTGTCTCATGGTATAATAAAAGCTGCATTCTACCAAGAGCTCTTTTCCTGTTAGTATCCAAGGCTTCTCTCCAAAGCAGAGCAGGATGAGGATTTCTTAATGAAATAGATTAAGAACAAAACCAAACAAAAAAGTAGTTTCTACCAACTCTGCTAAAAAAAACCCCAAAAACAACAACGTCCCCATTACTTTTCTTCTGTGAAGCAGACTAAGCATTTTATCCGAAGACCTACAAACAACTCACCCAACTGTTCAGTACAGTATAAAGTTTTTCAGTAAGACTCATTCTCAAGACCCTTCACAAGCTTTGTTGCCTTTCTCTGGACACCCTCCAGCACCTCAATGTCTTTTTTTGTACTGAGAGGCCTAAAACCAAACTGAGTATTCAAGGTACAGCCTCACCAGTGCCTAGTATCAGGGGACAATCCTTAATCCTGATGGCCTGATACAAGCCAGGATGCCACTGCCCTTCTTGCCCACCTGGCCACACTGCTGGCTCATGTTCAGCCAGGTGTCAAACAACACCCCCAGATCCTTTTCCACCAGGCAGCTTTTCATCCGCTCCTCCCCAAGCCTGTAGTATAGTGTGGGGTTGTTGTGACCCAAGTGCAGGACCCAGCACTCAGCCTTGTTGAACCTCATACCCCTGGCCTTGGCCCACTGATCCAGCTGTCCAGTTTCCTCTGTAGATCCTCCCTACCTTCAAGTAGATCAACATTCGCATCCAACTTGGGTGTTGCCTGCAACCCTACTGAGAGTGCCCTTGATCCCCTCATCCAGATCATTGATAAGGATATTAAAAAGAACTGGCTCCAATACTGAGCCCCAGGGAACACCACTTGTGACTAGCTTCAAACTGGATTTAACTCCATTCAGCATTACTCTTTGGGCTCAGCCATCCACCCAGATTTTTACCCAGCCAAAAGCATGCCCACCCAAGCCACGAGCAGCCAGTTTCTCAAGGAGAATGCTGTGGGATACAGTGTCAAAAGCTTTATGTAAGTTCAGATAAACATCATGAACAGCCTTTCCCATGTCCATTAAGCAGGTCACCTTAAGGAGGTCAGGTTAGTCAAACAGGACCTGACTTTCATAAACCCATGCTGACTGGGTCTGATCACCTTGTCCTGTATGTGTACTTCCCCGAATCTTCCTTCCAGCCTCCCTCCTGATTCTTACCCATAGACAGGCGACCCTTTCATCACCATCATTATGCTCAAGACATTCAAAGCACCCCCTACATACAGGGCTACTCTACTGCCTCTCCTTGCTGGCCTATCCCTTCTGAAGAGTTTATAGCTATCAAACACAACACTCCAGTTGTGTGAGTCATCCCACCATGTTTCCATGATGGCAGCTATATAATAGTTTTCCTGCTGTACAATGAAACACTGAAACACGATCTCTGAAGTTACATTAACATTGCCCCACTGTCGAATGACTCATCTTTTTCAAGAAGTAAGCTTGTAGCAAGATAAAACAGTGAGATGATCACCTTATTTTGAATTTTATCCTAAAAATAAAATAATTACTGTTATCTTGATTTCAAAGTTTTGCATGCAACAATACCACCTGCGAACGTGTAAATGTCCATTATATAATTTGAGTTCAAAGTTCACTTTTCACAATGGAAAAGTCTGCTAGGTGTACAAAATAAGGGAGAAAAAAAAATAAAAGCTTTTGCCATGCTTCTATTGGAAATTGTCAGTCAATGCAAAGTATGATTTTTACATGATGCGTGTGAACAAATGTCTGTTTCACTTAGAGCATCTGCCAAAACACTTAATGTACATAAGCAACTCCATGTGTCAGCAAACCAGAGGAAATTGCTATAATGTAAGGTGAGTGCCAAGACAACTCAGCAACAGTTTCTCTTTCAAAATATCAAAATACTATTTTCCTACAGCAGCCACACGTGTGCATGGAAATAATTAACAGGTAGAAGACGCAAAGAAATCTACACATAACAATTTATCAAAACTTTCTATTTAACTTTCACTCTTCACATGCAAGGCTTAGCCAACCTGTTCTACAGTTATATAGCAAGGAACCTTTCCTGCACATTTAACACTACACTTCTGTTCTCAGATCTCAAGAAATCCAACAGATCATGCAGCAGTTCTCATATTTACATTTTATGCTTCTAAATATATGCTTCTAAATTTATGCTTCTAAATAATACCATTCTATGGATCTTCATGATTTTGTTAAGGAGGAAATCCAAATTAGGTAATAAATATGCATATTACTTATTTAAATAGATAATTTTGTTCTGTAAAACTATCCAGCAAACCACACAGATGACGTTAGCCATGCTGAGACAGCTGAGGAGTATAACTGCCAAAAATGAGCACTTCAAAGATCTGTGGTCCACAGAAGTCATTGTAATATAGTGCTCCATTTTCCACTGGCTTCAATAAGATGTCATAAAATGTGCACCTACGTGACCTGTTCTTAAGGCTTCACTGTAGATGGGTTCCATCTTGTATTAACATGACTCTGAAGACTTTGTGTCTCTGAGACTCTTAGGATCATACACTGATAAAATCCATCAATATTTACTGCATACAGTTATGCACCTTGTGCTCAAACATCTACTCAAAACCACTACAGACTTTCAAAGGTGTTGTGGTTCAAGCCCACCCAGCTGGAAACAAAGCACCATGCAGCTGCTCACTCACTCCTACCCAGCCAGTGGAATGGGGAGGAGAAAATATAACAAAAGGCTCAAGGATTGAGACAAGGCAGGGAGAGATCACTCACCAATTATGGCAAAGCCCAGACTCAACTTGGGGAAAAAAAAAATCAGTTCAAACAACAAAACCACTATCAATATAACAACTGAATCAAGAGGATAATGAGAAATTCAGCTAGATCTCAAAAACATCTTCCCCTCACCCCTTGTTTCTTCCCAGACTCAGCTCTGTTCCTGATTCTCTCTGTCCTCCCACACAGTGTTACAGGGGGACAGGGAATGAGGGTTGTGGTCACTTCATCACATGTTGTTAGTGCTGCTCCTTCTTCCTCAGGGGGAGGCCTCCTTTCAGTCCTCCCTTGTTCTAATGCAGGGTCCCTCTCACAGGAGACAATCTTCCAAGAAATTCAATGCGAGTCCTTCCCACACACTTCAGATCTTCACAAACTGCCCCAGTGTGTGTCCCTTTCACAAGCTGTAGTCCCCCCCAGCAAAAGACTGGTCCAGCATGGACTTCCCTCGGAGTTATGGCCTTTTTCAGGCACAGCCACCTGCTCTGACATGGGGTTCTCCATGGGCTACAGGTGGATATCTGCTCCACCATTAACCTCCATGGGCTGCAGGGTGACAGCCTGCCTCACCATGGTCTTCACCACAGGCTGCAGGGGAATCTCTGCTTGGGTGCACCTACCGCCCTCCTTCCTCACTGACCTCGGTGTCTGCAGAGTTGTTCCTCTTACACCTCCCTCTTCTCCAAAACAAAAGAAATTGCCCAGCAGGTTCGTCCCCTCTTAAATATGTTATCAAAAAAGCACTTCCACCATTGCTGATCACCTCAGTCTCAGCCAGAGGAAAGTCAGACTTGGGCCCTGAGGAACTTCTTGAAGCTTCCCTCTCCCACTACCAAAACCCAACACCAAGGGGCAACTGCAGATCACCTACATTCTTCTTGCAGAACACAGTTCAAGTAGCACTACTCTAGGGAGACAAAAAAAGACTGAAGATCTGAAACAGTTCTTTTTACCTTTGCACAAAAACTGAGTTCTACCACTGCTAAAAGACACAGACTTTAACCTACCACTGTTGCCCAGGCACTTATTTTGTTAATAACGTTTTCAGATGCGTTGCCTTCAAAAAAATCTTCTGATTTGGTGCTTTTATGTCTGTTTGGTTTTTTGTTTGTTTTTTTTTCCATTTCTTTTGTTCAGTCTTCTTAATGGTTTAATTACCTAAAGTGATGGCACTTCATCCTTTATCTATATCCAGCTCTGGCATACCCTTGTTACCCCATTATCTGTGTTTCTGTGGGTTTTCCCCTCCAGAAACCACATCAAATAAGCTGACTAAAGAAAGGTAGAGGTTCAAACTGCACCAAGGAACATCTACATGAGACTGCTTCTGCAATAGCCCATTACATTTACATAGAAATTTACCCAATGAAGAGAACCAGTTCATCAAAAGCAAGTAATACAGGCAAACATAAGCTCTCAGACAACTATTAATAATAATTAACTGATATAGCAACATGTGATATAAAAATTTGGAACTCCATAGCTGCTTTGTGTTTGTACTTTTATCCTTGTGGGGGGGAAAAAAAATTCATGAAAATATTTTGCTCCAAGTTTCCCCTAGACTTTTATTTTGGCATCTAATAGCTCAAAGTGCTTTACACAAGTATTCAAGAAATGCTTAAGAGAAAAGTACAGTCTGTCTCAGATTTCATTTTATACAACTGGCAAGCTTTACAGTATTTTGATTCAAAAGCTAGTAAAATGTTCAAGACGATAAATCAAAAATACTGCTATTCGAGCACTACCTGCACAGATTCATACCTTTAAGTAAGATTAAGCAGATTAAGCATTAGGAAGACAGAAGTCACATGGCAAACATTGGTCCAAGGCAAATGGAAAAGCTGAGAGGCCACATCTAAACTTCACTAAGATTGCTGGAATGGTTGCTAGTTATAATGCTGTCTTCTAAATTCTGTGTTTAAGCAAGTACTACATCATGCCTTCTCATCATGAAATGAATCATGTTTGCTGATGAAGGCAACATAGGCTTATACTAGGAAACTAAAGGAAACAAATAAGAGTAATACAGACACATGTCCTTCCACAGTAAAACCCACAAATTGTTACCACAATTGCAAACAGCAAACCACAGCACGTCAGAAAGAAAATCCTTTAAACTCACCGTATTAGTTGAATCTTCTTGTAAAATTCTATCATATAACTGGATAGCATCATCATACCTGTTCAAACAAATAATTCATGTCTATTTCTGCTGAAACAGAATTCTTGATTTTTTTTTCAACTGTCCTTGCAATAGTTAATAACCCTCCTGTACTTTTTATACGGAATATTTTAGTAAATTACATTGCTACATAATTCTCGAGTGACTGCTAAATATGAACAGCAGTATTTTATGTCACCAAGTTAAAAAAACACATGCTAAGTGCTTCATGGAATACTGCTTCAGCAGCAATTTGTATATTTTACACCCAATTTCTTACTCTTCTATTTGTTCTCTCTTTTTCTGAACCAAATCGGTCAAAACATCAAATTCCAACTCTACTTGTCACTTCTCCCAAGAAACAAACCCCAAAAATTTAAAGGTCATTCAAAATAATGATTTTCACTTCATCACTTTAATTTAAAACTTCACGTAAGTTTCTTCTATTATAATTTTATAAAATATAAGCAGCCACACACAGTAAACTGAAGGGATTCACACAAGAGTCAACTATACCATAAATCTTGAAAGAAAATGTTTTCCACTACCATTACATAGATTTTATTAATTAATTATGCTATTTGAAGTATGCTGAAAACAGGTTACTCCAGGTGATATAAATGCTTTAAACCTTCTGGGAAACAGATTTGTGTGTTCAGCCAGCTGTGTCCATGACCCAAACTGGACAAATGAAACAACTGAATTCAAAACACATTTGACTACCCGGCTGTTACACTATCACCACATAACAGGGGCATAACTTTGTGTCTTCATGTATAGTTTGACAAGTAGTTTTTTAGAGGTACTGCTGATTGATTTTGATGCTACACATCCCCTTCTCACCTCAGACATCCATTTATATACTCTCACTGCTCCCTAAGCACTGCTGATATTAGCATAGCTCAGCTGTCTGATCCAGTTACCATAAGGTATGAGAACAAATATGAATGGAAGCACAAAAGCAAAAATGCATAGAAGGTAACTGCTATGGACTCTAGCAGATGTGTTGTAAAATGCTGTATTCCTGTTCCTTGTTAGTTGCTATTTTATCCAATGTTATTTTATAAGATTGAACATGATGGCCATAATCACAGCTTTACAGAGTGAAGTTCCAGAGTAATATCCTTTTGATTAGCAAGTGTCTACAGACAGAGATGCCTCAGTCTACAGGGATGTTCTTCACTGTTTCCTCATCCTGCTGGGGAAGATAGGATCTTACTGATTCCTAGAAGTCACTTAAATTTTAATAAGAAGCTCTTATCTTCAATTGAAAATGTGATCCCTGCAGCCTAAGTCTCCTAGGTTTCATTTACAGTCAGTGGAGACAGACAGACTTCTCCAGGGAATGGCTTAGAGCACCTGGAGATGGGTTTCTGCTCAAGACAACCCAGATCTGAAGTCTCTTTCTTCTCTTACTTCTGGAGAGAATCTATGCAGATGAAACCTAATTTTCACTAATGCCTCTGCTTTCCTGATATTCCAGTCTCGAGGATCTAACCTGACAGACATTTTATCAAGAAGTTTTATGAGCTCTTTTGGAAAACTGCAGCTCAAACTCACTTCACTGATGGAACAACACATAACATTTGTGCAGTAGTCATCCCACAAAGATCTGTTCCTGTGCAATAAAATCCTCAATGCTGTCACATCAGCCTGAACAGAATACGATGCTTTGCACTTCTGAGTAAGTTTTGGGAAGAGGGCGAAATCTGCTGTCATTTTCTCACTGTATTCTTATGCTACATCAAGTGAAGACAGAATGAAAGCTAAGTTTAATGTAAATTCTTCATAAATATGTATTTGATATAAGTGAAACAGAGAATAGCTAGTTGCCCTGAAACTGCTTCTGTGGCTGTGAAGTCCAGTTATCCACTCTTGATGCAAGCAACGAACATTGATTGGTGGCTTATATAAAGTAGCATTTTAGTAGTTCATTTTGCAGGGATGCAGGGGATGAAGAACATCAGCTAAATAAATAAACTACCAAAAAATAGCATTTAGGGGTTTACTGCTTCCAATTCCCTCATATCAAGATGTCCCAAAAGCTTAAAATCTCACTAGCTCTGTATGGAAAATGTACCATGTAACAGATTTGCTAGCATTCAAAATCACTGGAAGCTGGAAGTCCTTCTCAATACCCAAGACAGGTGCTTTAGAATAGAATGTTGATATCAAAAGGCATCCAAAGGAGCAAGGCAGACAGTAGAGGTCAACCTCAAGCCCTGAGGTTATCCTCTTGGAAAACTGCAAAGTTTTAAACTGTTCATTATTTTAATAACTCCTGTTAAACACAGCATGTTATAACCCTTCTATAGGTCACTTCAAAAAGACCAGTTTGACTTTTAGGTTCTTCCATTCTATTCGGTGTATTTTTTGAGTTATTTCTTTAACTAACTCTATAGATGTAATCATTACATTCCACTAGATTTAGCCACTCACAAAAAAAAACCCAAAAAACAAGGGAAAAGAGCTACATCCTGCAGTAATTAGGAGCACTGGAGAACAACAAAGGCAAAAAAAATGCTGGCACTGATTTTTCATATGCTACTTTAGCTCTGTGAGATGAAATGGATACCTCTCAAACTTTTTTAAAGAAATGCCTAGTGTTTTACTGTCGAATGACTTAGGTCATTGAGTAAGAGATCTTTTTAATCTATGATGTCTGATGGGAAGACTGCAAAAAATGTAACCAGCACAGTGTTACAAAAATGCAATGAAAATATCTAAACATTATAATATAATTGTGCACACCATTATTTTCTATAGAGAATCTGCTCAGCGCTGCTTTGCCATGTTTTTATAGTGCCTGAATTCCTTTCTAAGAAATAGCAAGCATCTTTCCAAACAGAAAGTACATTTTTTTTAAAATTCAGGTTTTACCTTTCCATAGCTTCAAATCTCATTCCAGTTAATCGTTTAACTCTGTGGCTCCCAGGAAACTGACGTCTGAGTTCTTGAAGACAAAACTATCAAAATAAAACCAAAAATATTATTGTGAATATAATTATCTACACAGAAGCTGGGGGGGAAAAAAAAAAGTCCTTGGCTGATGAATTCAACTTCTAATTAAAAAGCAAATACCAAGTTTTGAAATAAGCAATAAAATTTATTGATAACAAGAACCTCAGACACTGAAACTTTGCCTGCTAGAAGGCCAATTCTAAGAAATTTCTTCCATCTAGGTCACTAGATCATCAGGCCTTCTTGGAAATAGTTACTTATCTAGAAAATTAAACTCACCTACTAAAACAGTTCTGATACTGTTAAAACCTGAAGTCTACTTAGTTGCCTCATAATAACACAAGACAGTAAAAAATACAAAATAAAGACCTTAAGAGCTTATGTGATGTTTCTTTAATAAATGACTCTCTTACAATGGAATATACTATGCTAATACTATGATCTGTGTTTCTTTTTAAAATAAAAATCGAAATCCAGAGAAAACGTTTGTCAGTGGCTGGGGTTGAGCCTGCTGGCAGAAGAGGCACAGCTTCTAACTCCTGAAATCAATGAGACACCTGAGCTGGATAAAAGGAACTCATCACAGGCAGATTTCTCTGGATTAGGGGAAAAAAAAAATAAATTCAATCTGGTAGAGAGACTGAGTCACAACTAACTTTAACCATATCATGAATGTGGGTAGATGGCATTGCAAAGGTTGTAGCTGACTCATTGGAGTGGGAACCAGGACAGACCCAAGGCTCTTAAAAAGACCAGTGCTTTGAATCCCATCAAAAGCTTCACAGACAACCCTCCTTTCCCAGACATTTATTTATACAACTGAGCTTATTTCTTCAGACCTAAGGTTCTAGCAGAGGCCTATCTACACTATCTGTTCCACCTCATCACATATGCTGTTCAAAGGAAAAAACCAGAAGCAAGTAGGTTCCCTCTCTGGTCCTGTAGATAAGCAGGTTGCTAGAGCACAGCAAAGAGAAATATTCACCTCTCCATAGGCAAAAAACAGAGAAGGGAGAAAGGGAAGAGTAATCAAAGTAATGCTTGGCTCAACTAAGCACAGATTTGTCATCATGATCATCTTAGTTTCCAAGAAACCAAGATCTCAACAATGCAATTTCACATAGCAAGACCCAGATTTAGTACAGAAACACTTTACTGGCACGGACTGCTTTTGAGTGATGCCAAGGTGAACTGCTGCTTCTCTGGACAACAAATTGACATTAAAAAAACCTACAAGTACTTAGCAGCACACCACTTGACATCTGAATTAATCTATAAATGTTCTTAAGAGACAGGAAGACTTACATAAAACTCCAGAAAGGTAGTTTCGCTCCAACTGTTACAATACAAACAACCTTATACATTTTAGAAAGAACTTTTGCAGACCTGTGGCAACCTGTGTCCCACAGGACAGTGACTTCCAGTAAAAAAAGCATGCACTGATTTTCTCCAATAAGATTTTCAAGTGTATAAAATTGTACCATTTGCAATAATACTAAATTCCAAGATCTTCAGATGGACTTCTAAATCTAGAAAACACCCATCAACAATATAAAAATGGCTGATGAAGTAGCACTCAAGTGCAGGAGCACTGCAATACTAGAACTGTTCACGTTAGATCTGACTACACGATGATTATTCAACAAAATACAGCAGCCACAAGGCTAAAGTTAACTCCTGCAGAGTAAGACATCAGACCCAATAAAGTAACGTGAAAAGTTGGGAGACGAACAACTCACCACAACACTTCTGAAAACAAAAGTGCATGAATAAACTACACTAGTTATTACTTCAAAATGTTCTGGACTAAGCAGCAGCAAATGTCCTCTTCTTACATTTAACCTGTAATCTCCATTATTATTTCCGTTATTGAGGACTGGTTCTGCACTATGTCAATAATCTACTTCCAAGATGCTCTGTAACTGAGCAGTTACACTGGCAAATGTCATTTCTATGTGAAACTTTAGTTTGCAGTTAATTTGCTGAGTTTTTTTAATCACACCAGGTTTTTAATTTTATACGTCTGACAAAGGTAAAGAAATAGAAACCTAGACTTCAAGATGTAAAATACTGGTACTCCAAGTGCCTTCCAACAGTAAGTGATTTTACTAAAACATGCATTTGAAATAACTGTCTGACTGCAGCGGGGCATGCATTACACAGTCACTTTGTGTAGGTCAGAGAGAACAACAGTGATAAAAAGAAAAAAAGCAGATAAATTACTCTGAAAACCATCTCGGCCTCCTCATTTGGAGCAGATGAGACCTATTCCCTCAAGTAAAATGCATCACAGCTGTAAAAAGCTCACTGCTAAGAAAACAAAAGTTCCAAAGCTTTTTGTCTACTTTGGGGCTACAGCTGTAGCAAAAAGCTACATATGATGTTGCTTTGTTTGAAGGAACTACTTCTTTATAATAAATCAATCAGATTTTTTTTTTAATTAAAAAAACAAAACAAAAACAAAAAAACCACACTCCCCCCAAAAAACAAAACCAAAAAAAACAAAAAAACCCCCACCAACCCAACAACAAAACCTGTTTCCTTGTAAGCTTTTAACCTCCCTTCTGAGCTGCATATACAATGCTGCACTCCCTCATCTCAAGCAATACTCCTTAGATGGCACAGAAACGGAATTTTTAAAATTAAAATTATAAAATCCCTGCCAGGGTTAGTAAAAATAAATAGTGTTTCACAACTGATCTTTCAGCACTGGCTCCCACAATGATTTTGTGAAAGACTTCCTAAAAAGACCCTGAAAATAAAGACCAAACCTGTTTTAGATAGAAATCAGAACACAGAACTCTATTTATTTCAACAATATGTCTATTTGCTTTTGCTTAAACAGAGAGCTATACTATAATAGTGTTTTCTTCTGAGGAATAAAAGAAAGGGAAGTTCAGTGGGTTCATGGCCAGTTCAGCATGCTGTGCTGTACTTTCCAGTGCACTCCATTTAACCATATACATATGGGGTGTGAGATAAAGTTGTCTAGTCCTACCTACTTTCAAACTGCCCTTCTCCCAACTACATCCTCTAGTCTGAGCCCTTGCATATCACAGAGCATTAAGTTTTACCCAAATGACATCACATGAAGCTTAAAGACTTTATGGGGTATTTTGACATCTGACAGAGAATGACGCACTGGAAGAGTAATTCCCATGAAAGACCTGGACTTCTGAAAATATCTTTCTTTTTACTTAGAATAAGCTCAAGTTTGCTGGCTTTCTGGGCACAAAACAAGCTCGTGGGTTTTTTCCACTGTTTTGTGAAGGACAGATGAGGAGTTTATTAAAATTTGCCTGTAAAACACATTTGTCTTTCAGTTTCTGCCTTTAAAGTAGTAGTTAAGCTTGGTGGTGTTCTTTATTTGTTTCATTTTTTCATTTTTGATCTAGTGAACAGGTGTTACAAGTCTAAATAAACTCATTTAATCTAAATTGTTATTTGTATAATTCAAATAAATCTGCATACAAATTGAATAAACCCAAGTATCCATTAACAATATTTTTATCAAGAATCACTGAATAATTTGGATTGCAAGGGACCTCTGGAGGCCACCTGCTCCAAATCCCCACTCAGAACTGAGCCAGCTTCCAAATGAGTGCAGGGCCACATCCCAATCCATTTCTGAACATCTCCAAAGGAGATTCCACAGGTTCCCTACGCCACTTGTCCCATTCTTGACTAACTTCATTACTAACAGTTTTTCCTAATATCCAGTTGGAATTTCCTCTGTTGCAGCTTACATCTCACATTTGTCTCTTGTTGCACATCTACAAAAATGCGTCTTCTCCTTCTTTATACTTTCCCATTAGTATATATTTAAAGATATTAATTCTTAGCTTTCTCAAGACTTAACAAACCCAGATCTCTCAGCCTTTCCTTATACATTATGCAGTCCAGCTCCTTATTCATCTTGAGGACTTGCTCCAACAAGTCAACAACTTTCTTTGATGGTAGCCAGCATGACATATAATATGATATGCATGACAGGACATTTACCTCAAAACATTAAAAAAAAAATTTTTTTTTTGAAAGATTTTCAATTAACAAACACTCTCTGTACAATATGGCAACTTCAATATTATTCTTGACATTTAGCCCACACCAGAATAGCTGTAAATATTTTCATGGCTATTGGAAGAGACATGATCTGTCTAAACAAAAGTTACACATTAGAGGTGGGTGGAGGCGGTTTCTTCCCAGCAGTGTGTTTCTCGATAGATATTCTACAAGTCCAAGTTGCGGAGTTCAGAATATCCTGTAACTGTCCAAAGAACTATCTGGAAGAGATACCCAGGAAGAAAACTCAAGGTTTGAGGGAAGAGGCAACTTGAAAACTTACCAATGCCAAATCATCCCTACTGCAGTCCAGGGCAGCAATCATCACCTGTTCATAGATTATCCAAACTGGACACAAAAGAGACATTACATAAAGACAATTAATTTTTTTTCAAGAGAATGGGAAACACCTACAATGTAAATAAGATTAATGAATTCTGTCTGTATATTTTTTTCACTTTTACTCCTGTGGATCACTACTGAAACAGAGACATTTTAAGAAACTGCTGGAACTAATTAAAAATGCATTTAAGCAATTTTATTGCTTTTGTAACAAAGCACCATTTGACATCTTGAAAGGCAAGAAAGCTCTAATTCTCTACTCTTCCTAACATTATAGCTGCAGTCTTCTAAGCAGATCCCCATTAGGACTTGCTCTCTGATCAGACCTGGAAAACAGCCACTTAGGTTAGAAAAAAGACAAATTTCCCTTAACTGTTTCACTGCTGAAAGCCCTACAAACATTGCTGTCATCTTGGAGTTGAAAATTTTCTCCAAATTTCTCCACTGACAGATCACCGTATTTCTGCTCTAGGCCTACTGAGTTCTTGAACACAAAGAACTTAACAGTGTAGCCACACAGGCTGCAGAAAAGAGAGGTTATGGTAGAGGGAAACGAAGCACGCAGTGCAAGTATTAGAAGTACTATGTGTTTTGAACTCATGTAAATACAATCAGGTCCATTCAATATTTCACAGAACTGAAACAGAAACAAATGTCTTTCAAAATAAAAATATTACAAAATATAAAATAACATAATATAAAACTAAATAATATAAATTAAAATAACATAAAATAAAATGAAAATAAATATATTACAGTACCTAAAAGGGGCCTACAGGAAAACTGGAGAGGGACTTTTCACAAGGGCATGTAGTGATAACACAAAGGGTAATGGTTTCAAACTGAAAGAAGATAGATTTAGATTAGATTCAAGGAAGAAATTCTTTATTGAGTGTGGTGAGACACTCAAACGGGTCACTCAGAGAAGCTGTGGATGCCCCATCCATGGAAATGTTGAAGGCCAAGCTGGACGGGGTTTTGTGCAACCTGCTCTAGCGGAAGGTGTCCCTGCCCACGGCAGAGGGGTTGGAAATAGATCATTTTAAAAGTCCTTTCCAACGCAAACCGTTCTATGGTTCTACGAAAATAACAAAGGGCCTCCCATTTTTAAAAATAGTTTCTGTGATATGAAATTCCACTATCTTAAAAAGAAAATACGAATGCTTGCAAGGTATACAGAAGAAGAGAAATAGGTATTAGTTTCCCTGTAACCCCTCTTTCCCACTGGAAAATATGTAAGACATATTTTATTTTTATAATGTATGTATTTTTTGCATGAATGTAACAATACCTACTGGATAGAGACAAAATACAGGTAACATATATCCATGATATAAACTATATATTATGTTTTTAAAAAATACTTAATACAAGAATAAGATACTTCTATAGTTTATGAAATAGCTCTCCCTGTTTGATCAAACCTCTACTTTGATACTCCAACCCTGGCACAGGTTAGTGTCAGATATTAGAACATTTATAAGAGAATCAAGCAATCAGTCCTGATCTGTTTTTTGAATTCACACCAGGGCTTTCTTGTTCAAGCTTAAAAAAACAAAACAAACCAAACAAACAGAAAAAAAAAACCCACACAAGAAAAGCCAAAGGTCTTGACTCCCTACTTTGAAGTCCAACTTTATATCTTTGTACTACTGACCATAAGAAAAATCTCAACTTTTCATTAAAATTATGATGTGGACAATACTATCCCTGCCCCTTAGACTGAATATTCAAAAAGTTATTTTTATTTGAAAAATTCTAATAATGATATTTTTTTCCCCCAATTACAGTGTATGTCTTCTCTCTGTGGACCCAAATTAGAGAGATATCCAAATAATCTACCCTGTTGCATTCATTATTTTGCCTTCTATATGCATTGTGAAATCAGCCATTGTAATACCCAGCTATTTGCTGAAAATATGAAGCAACAAGACTCAAACCAGGACAACAACTCATTCACCTTCTGTGGCTACCCACAGAAAGTAGTTCTCCTGTAGGTGACTGGGGCTTTGTTCTGTTGTTGTGTTTGTTGTTAAAACTGTACACAGTTGCCATTCTGATACTACTTAAAAAAAAACAAAACCAAAAAACCCTGTAATGCAGATATGTAAATAAATTTTAGATACTTTTACACATTGGTGAAGAACTTCAGTTACATTGCAGCTAATTTATCTAATGAATCCTGAATGTCAAGTTTATGAAAGAATAAAATACATATATCTTGAAAAGAAGGACAAAGAGGAAAGGAATGTCTCAGGCTGTATTACTGAGAACAGTGTTTCAGAAACGTATTGGCAAGATCTGAGAAGACTATCGAGCTCCTCAACAGTTTACTAAAATACAATTCTCACAAATTACTAGCAACATGGTAAGAAGAAAGTAAGGTTAGTTGTCAAAGTTCTAAAGCAGAGAGAAGCTACTTCTCTTGCAGGTGGGTGTATTAAGCCTACCCATGCAATCTATAACCAAGCATGTTCCTCACAGTCACAGTGCAAGACCCCCTCACAGGGACTGAATTTCCAAGTGCACTTCACGATGAAATGCTATGGACAGAAGGGTCTTCAATGCATGATTCTCTGGGTAGATTATCCATCTATTTCTATCCAAAACAGTACAACATTTGCAGTGGCCAACTTGCTTACCACAGAAAGAACAGAATTACAGCTTGGAGGGTGCAAAACAGATCCAGAGCAAAGCATGGATATAAACCAAATCTTATCTGCAGAACCCCAAAGTCAATACTGAAAGATTCCTCACCTGATGAGAAAGGGATGGAAAGTGTGTCTGAAATGACTATGTGGATTTTAATTCCTGCAACACTGTATGGAATTAGGTATTTGAAATGAAAAGTTTACTTACTAAAGCTGAACAAAGTTAATCATATGGAATACTGTAACTTTTACTAGTAAATACAATGCACTACTGTGGCTGCTAAAATCCACTTGTGACTATGTAACAGCAGTTAATAAAATGAAAGAACTACAAGAGAAATGTATTTTTAAAAGTCTATATTAAATTACGTGAATTATTAAACAGGGAAAAAGAAGAAAGGAAAATGAGCATTAAAATAAAAGCTGTGTGAGATAAATATGCAAATCTGTACAATCTTAATAGAACTTTGTTATACTTAGTTTTATTTTATGCTTATAGTAAGAGTACTGCTGTATTGTGGCATGTTACTAAACAATTCTCTTCTATGAAGAAACATTATATCCAAGTTTCTGTCTACTGAAATTAGTGTAAGGTAGTTAAAATCCCCTGAAAATAATAACTTCATGAACAGTGAAAAGTTAGCTTCAATTATAATACCACAAATGTAATATTATAATAAAAACAGTCTTAATATTAACTCCTGCAGTATGTATAACTTAAGCTTTCTCTGTTATAAAGAGTTACTTTTCAGTTTTTGCCACAGTGTCAAAGAATGGAAAATCAGTCAAATGACAGCTAGATAAGAAATTCACACTATGTTTTCACATAGTATTCTAACTACAAATACAGCAAATTAACTGTTCTAGTAGGCAATTTTTCCATCTATTTTCACTGCAGCCCATATTTGGATAAGAAAGAAAATCTAGAAATTCTGTCAGTCTATTAGACTAAGAAAGTAATATATATTTCATCAACGTCAGCAGATACAGAAAGGGAACGCAGACAAACGTAACAGAAGCTGAAAAGAGAAATCAAAATCAGGCAATGGAAGTTTTAAAAATAATGATTGTTAACATACTGTCATCTCCAAGTTTAGATGCATATTCATTAATTAACTCTTCTCCAACATCCACTATCTGTTCACTGTTTCGGTAGTTTTCTTCTCTCCACTTCCTCATTTTATCACGCATATCTGAGGGCAAAGTGAAGAAAAAAAAATTTAAAAAAAGAAAATACTGAGATTTCCAGATAGCAGTGGAATTTGAATTTTATTTCTGGAAAACACACACATGAAGAATGAGTTTAGAGAGCAATATATCTAAAAAAGTGACTAGTACTAATATTAGTGAAACTACTAGAGAACGGACAGGTGCATCACACGTCAGAAACCATATCTTACAAAGCGTGTTCATACTCTACTATAAATTGATTCAACTTCTGAGTTTGCACTCTCTCAAGTTAGTAACATATGCAGTAAAAAACCCTCATACCTATTTATCCAATAAATAATAAAATTTAATGGACATTACCCACGGTTAGGAAAAACAGGCCACAAGCTATTTCTCCCAAGTAGTTGCACACACATTTACAAACAATTCTGAAATTACATTTCTGCTCCCTGTAAATAAATTTTCACTTGAAGTATTGGAAAAAGTATGAGAACTCAATCATTGCTCACCTTTATCACTGTAAGCAAAATGCTGTGAACTTCCACTCTAAAAAGAATCTACACGCTCCTATGGAAAGGAGCTGCAAGAAAGGCAGACATGGAAGTGAAGCTTCCTACAGTAGGGAGGTGACAAAGGTCTAAAAATTACCACTGTCTAGGTAAGGCAGAAAAGATGGCTTATTTTAGTGTTTGCATTTTTGTTTCAAGGTACATTACCATGGATCAGCTCTCCCAGAGAGCAGGCACACTCATGAAGTCACCCAGACAGCACTGTCTAGCCTAGGTTTTATCCTCTGTACTAGGACATTGCTAAGAATGTGATTTGATACACATATACATACATCTAGATGTTCCATATACAAATGCAAATTTGAGGAAACTGAAGGATAACAGTTTTCATTAATAGATATTGGCTTTACCAATACAGAGGTACCAAACAATCATTGTTGGGTTTTTTTTAAACTTTAAAACAGCTGGAAAAACAAACACAACAATCTATCTAAACACTTCAGCTTTCTCCAGTTCAAAACACATTGTTAACATAATTGACAGTTAAAAATTAACCACTGAACGTAATTCCATCTACCTGAAGTGATTCCCAATTGCTCATAAGACTGTTATTGTCCTACACTTTGAAATCAACCAAAACCACCACAGGGTTACATTTCATATATAAGGATGAAGTTAAATGGTTCTAGACACATGGTGGAACCTGGAAATTCAAAGTCAGACAGCAAGAATGTGAGAGAACACAAACACTCACAAGCCGAATACATAAAAAGTAAGCAAACTGTCTGATTTCTACCCTCTCATTTACTTGGAAATTATCAATGCCTCCATTCCACTGTGATTCCAAATGGAATATTGTCTGAATTATGTATTAACAGTATGCACATCTACCATTTATCAGGACAGGGGATATTCTATTAGCTAATGACTGAAAAACAAAGTAAAAAAAAAAAAGTTCTCTAATGGAAATTTATCAAGCTCATTAGTTTCAGAAATATTAAATTTTAAGTAAAAGGTAGAAGAAAGAAAATCCTAAATACCGCAGTCAATTATGCAAGGCTTTCTACAAAGTTGTTGAATGTAATGGATTTTTTACTAAGAAAGCTATCAAAAGAGTTATCCAATAATAATTTAATTACAATTATTCCTATTAGTCACTGATATAGTCTGGTCCCAAGCATCTGATATATTTGTTTTAGTCTTAGGTTCTCTTAAATTAGCAATCATCGCACATACAAATCAAAACATCACAAGTTCAAAGGACCAGACACACTTGCCACAATGTTCGCTGTTCCCTAAAAACATGCAAGCAGTCTACAGCAAGCCAAAAGAAATAACCTGTGTTTTATTTTTATGTCTGTTAAGGCATCCATTCATTTGGCCTCAGCAAACAGATATGCAGTAACCCTCTTACAATTACTTGTACTCTGATTGTTTAGTTGAATCATAGTTTTCATATCCTTGATACCTAAAAGCACCTGATGAAATGAAGGAAGTTATGTATACAGAGATATAAATTTCATACTCCAAAATGTTATCTTGACATGTAACAACTGCTACCACTGGCAGTCACTCAGGGACACCATAACCATTACAGTTCTAGAGCTCATTTATATATCGTTCTTCTGTTACAGACACCAAATCTTCCACCACACCTCAGGTCCACCCACGCTCATCTCACAAAATACAAATCAAACCAAAAAACTCACAAATCCATTAATTCAAAAAGTTTACCTAAATGCACAGTGTGTGCAATGGCTTGGTAACCACCCTCTGTGTGTCTCCAGCCCTGGCCTTACCCAGATGCCTGACAATTGGTACTTTGCAGGTGCAGGCCGAGGCCAAGGCAGCTCAGCTGGACACTGCAGATGCTGCCTCTAACTGGAACAACTCTAACCAGGCCTCAGCTAAAACCCCAGCATCTCACCTTTGCCTGCTGTAATGCTATAAATTCATATATAAAATCCACAGTTAACTGATCTGTCCCTCTGATTACAACTGAAAACTAAGAATTCCTAATACACAACAAAAACACCTGACCAGCACTGAACTGCACACATTGTGATAAAATGTTACAGTTTTCTATTTCCTAGAGTCTTTCCACACAAACTAAGTATTAATTCAGTTTCTATGTTATAGGAAAGCAGCAAATTTTGTTATCTAAAGTGGATTCTAACAACTAGAGACATTAAAGATAGAAGTGTTCAGTTTTTCAATTTGTTTGGGGTTTTCTCTTTGTTATATATCAAGTTCCCTGATACAAACATTTGCAAGAAAATGTCCTTGCATACGCAGATTGTTAAATTTCATCTTATAAAGCACTTTATGGCATTTTCCAAAATTACAAAGTATTCCTTGAAAAAAAAAAGTCTCACACGAACATGTAACTAAAACTCTTAATGTGCTACTAGCACTGTTTTTAATATAGAAAACACCAATACTAATTTAATGATCCCACAACCTAAGTAGCTTAACAATAGTAAGCCTGAGCTATTAAAAATCTTCAAAAATATTCTTTTCACTTGTTTTCAATTTATATTAAAAAAAAAATTAGTTTTGAGACTATGCTATCACTTTGTTTCTGATTTTGATATCCAGTGAAGAATTATTGACTGAAACAAGAGCTGCTGCAACAGCTTTCAAAGATGTCCAGGAAACCTGTCTATCACTAGCCAAAAGTCACTGCTTCATTTTGGCCGAGTTTGAGATGTTAACACTATTATGTTTCTCTGCAAAGTAGAGAAAGGAAACGTGGTTCATTATGTCCAATTCTGACAATGTCAGATGAGTTTCTGGGAAAGCCAATTGTTATTTTATTAGTTCTTGACTATCAAAGACTACTTTTTTGCACCTCATGCTAATTCTGCACATGCAGGCTAACTTGTCTGCTCCTAAAGTGAAGTTATATAGCTGTTATATATATTTTTAATATTTCCACTAATTTCCTATAAGAGGCTGAACATCACCAGTTACAACCAATGTGCCAAACTACTACTAACTATATCATGCTTCCTTGACAGACCTGCAATTCTTGGTTTGCTATCACTCCACAGAGTTTCTAATTCTTGCAGATATGAAGGAAGTGGGAAATATAACGCTCGTTTCTACGAAGTAAGTAGCAACACTGACAAACATCCCCCCCCCCCCAAAGACAACATATCACCTTTGTCTAAAATAAATACGCTGTAAAATATGTGATCCATATCCACATATAAGCCTTTTTTTTAGTAACGTAGCACCCTGAAGCCACGTTTGGATCATCCAAGTCACTGCTCAAGACTGTGAAGTTAAACAAAAGGTTTTCCTGCTCCACCAATTTCAAAATACACTGGAAAGCTTAACACACAGCAGCAGATGAAGTAAAGAAAATTAAGACAACAGCTCTAGCAGTGGAAAATACAGTCACTTCCCATTATCCTTCCTAGCCACCTGTACAATGCATTAAAATTTAATCATGGTTAAACTCCCACCTTTATCACAAAGAACCTGAATGAAAAGCATAGCAAGGTACAAACTGTATTTCATTTGTTGTCTCTTCCCTACCCTCTAATCACACTTTTGTCTTTGAACAATAGTGAAACCATCTTGTTTAGAAAGGACTGAGTATATAAAAGACATTTTTCAGGTAAATACCAACCATATACATGGTTTCATAGAAATCGAGCATTTTAGACAAATTCAAGATGAGCTACATCAAATTCCCAGGACTGTGTTCAAGTTCTTTGCTAGGGACTAGGTCACAACACTGCTGGGACCACCCCACCCATAAGAAGCCTCATTGCACCAGGGACGTGTTAAAGTACATGTGGAGAAGAGTTGCCTTCTTGGAGAAGCGTCTTTACGTGGCCTGCTGCAGGACTCCAGTCTTTTTCACTTTACTTGGTAATCTCTTAAAATAGAGGGGGGAAAAAATATGTAATTTTTCAAATCTGTGCTTTTAAAGCAGAGATAGTCCCTTGGTACCAATGCAGATCTTCCCCTACACTCTAATGCTTTTACTTGGACATGAACTGGAAGATACTAATTGAGAAGATGATAAAACTCGCCAGCTGGTCCCCAAAAATTTCTCATTCAACATACCCACATGTAAAACCACGCACCAACCACAGATGTCAACCAAAACTCTTGGAAGTAGAATATGGAGGTTATTTCTAAGAATAGGACACTCACCTCAGTATGAGTTAGCCAAGTCCAAAAGCAGTAAGTTTGAGCATCCTGTACCTGGCCTTTACATTAGACAACAAACACACCAGCTCTGCAGTGCTCTCAGCCAAAACAATCTAGGGCTACATGTACAGAAACATATCCACAATGCATGCTACCTATACAGTGAAAAAAAAAAATCTCATTTCCCTTTCCAATCACTGACACCTGAGAACAACAGGAAGCAAAAAAACCCTAAATCTCTGGGGTTTATAACAACGTGGGCTTGAGCGAAATAAAAAATGGAAAAGTTTTTACTCAAGCTGTTTCAGAACAACTCCTGGGAAAGCCTAACAGTATCACTAGGAATGTTCCATCCAATTCCCTTCCTGCACAGTGGCCTACCTGCCCTTTATCCAATCTGAGCTTCACAACTGCTATACCTTATCACAGGAGATACAAAAAAATGGGCCACCAGGTTTTTCCCAAAGTGCATCATGGTGATGCAAGTAAATATCAAAGCAAAACTACTTCTAAACCAACCACCAGACATGCTGGCAATGAAGCTCTCTTCCTCGCCCTTAATCATTCAGTTACAGCATTATTTGCTTCAATACCAGCTAAAATATTTCCTGAAATAAATGCAATTTGAGCTGAAAATGGAATATTTCAAATTCCATTTTGTTTTGCCTCAGAGTCCTGCAGAAAAAAAGGTGCAGGAAAGGCACCACAGGCACTATTTCTGATGGGCAAGCTACTGGCATCTGCTAAAATACATTCCATGCAATGTGCCTCCTCTTATACCCATACTACAAAATCAAACTAACTAATAATCTATGCGCATTGAATTTCTCTATTGCTCAATTATTTCTTCACAGATTAGCAGTTAATAAATTAAACAAAGATCTCACAGCTTCTCTCTGCACTGTCTTTTCTGCTGTATAATGTTTGTAACATATGGGACCACATAGTTAAAGGTTCTCCCTTTATGGCCAAAATTACAGCAAAGCATTGATTTATTCCTGATAGGAGACTGCAACAGACTCAAGTGCTGCCCAAGCTCCCATTTGAACACGTACTGCTTATGAGAACAGAACCATTGAAAATGTCAGGTAAAGCACAAAAAGTATTGCTATATGAAAAACAATCATTATGATCAAACAGATACAGAAGATACAAAGATCTGGGGAGTAGGATCTTCAGTCACTTCGGAGCTCCTGGAAGTTCCTCCACAAACTCTTATCAAGTTTTAGGAAAATATCAGGTAATTTCCCGGCACTCCAAAAGATGAATTATGACACAAACTGCCGACCCAACCAAGAGGCCATTTTTCCTCGTTAGCGCTGTATAAGTATTTGGGGGTTAGGGGGGTCGGGCAGCTGTGTGTGAGGAACGCCCCGCCGTCGTCCTCTGAGAGAACGGGGCTCTGTCCCCACAAAGCACAGGCGGCAGCGGCCGGAGGATCCCGCCCGTACCGGCGCCTGCGGAGAGCACCCTCGCGGGGAACCTCGCCCCGCCGCGCACTGGGGCAGGCGCGGGGCCCTCTCCACTCCCCGGGCGATGTCGGCGTTACAAGCCGGCGGACCTGTGGTCATCGAGGGGCTGAGCACAGGCTGCCGACTCCGCTTCTCCGGCAAGGCCGCACCGCCTGCGCCGGCTGACCCCCTCTCAGAAGGAGGAGGCCGGTAGCGGCCAGCGCCGCCGCCCCCCCAGCCCTAACCCCCTGTGCCGCCCCCGGGCCCCGCCTGGGTGCCGGTACGGGCACCACCACCGTCCGGCAGCGGGGCACCGGCCTGCCCCGGGTCCTCTGCGCAGCGGGGCTACGGGGCCACCGCGAGGTGGGGGCACCTCGAGGTGGGGGCACCGCAGCCCCCACCCTCCGCCCGTGGTTCTGTCGGCCGGCCCGGGCCTGGCAGCGACGTTACCTTCCCAAGTCACGTCGTACATCTCGGACACCTTCGCCATCTTGGCGGCCGCCCGCGTGACGCGCCGCCGTGACGGCCCCGACCGTCATTGGCAGGGAGGGCGGGCGGCGTCCCGCGGCGGGGTCCGCCTGACGCCCAGGGCCCGCCTGACGCCCGGGACGCCTACGCAATCCCACTGGGGCTGTCGCGGGGCTCCCGTCGCCCCCTCCTTTACCGTCTGGCCCGGCAGGACATGGCTAAGCCCGCCAGCCGCGAGTCCCTGAGGAACAGGAGCTGGCAGGGGCGGAGAGTTAAAAACCTGACGCTTGTCCCGTCGTAGTTTTGGGGCTTTGTTGAATTTGAGATAGCTTGAGAGTGCACTGACTGGGGCAGACGGGCGGTCGCCTGTGCCGTGGCACTCTATGATTGACCTGCCCGCGGACAGAGAGGTCTGGCCTAGTGACCTGAAACACACAGAGCCCACGCCAGGCATGGCACTAAGGGCTGCAGATTAATTTCATAGCCCACATAAAATTTCCACAACCAGTTCACATGGTGTAAAGTTTTGCACCATGAATTACACACCGTGTGAGAAGGTTCCTGCTTTGGGTTGTTTCCAGCTTGCTAACCACCAGTGCGTTTGTGGGCCTGGGCTCCTGCAGATGGACCATCAAGGAAGATGTGTGAACCATCCGTTTGTCTGCATTTGCTCAAGGGACTCCACGTGCAGGAAACCACCACAGTGACATATTCTGCTGATGAGTCGGAGAAGCCATGAAGGGACCTGCAGCCTGCGGCGGGGCCAGGGGCCGCAGCCATGGCTGCATCCACAGCTGCCTCTGTCTCCTCTCCCCCATTTATTGTCTGCTGACCACCAGCTGTGGAGGTGGACGGCTTCTTCATATGGAAGGCTCCTGATTTCAATACTGCGTAGCTGTTAAGAGATAAATGCATCTGTATTGAAGATGTTAAAAAAATGGCAATGGATTTTTAACTTCTAAAGAAACAAGTTTTCAGAAACTATCACCAGAAACTTCCTTGTCTGACATTCAACTCTGACAAGATCCCTTATGGGAAATTCCTCAGAGTCCATAGTCACCCTAGTATCAAGAAAACTTTCTGTATTTATTGTCTTGCTTCCTCGAACTAGAACTACTGATTCTTAACACCGTCTACAGTGCATTGCATGTAATTACTGTGACAACTAAAAGACCTCAAATAGTATTCAAATGATGGCCTAGAAAGACTGTTTATGCCTAATTTTATTTCCCTTGAAAGTAGTTTGATCTTCTAAGTCACTGAATTGCTTAGGCCTTGTACAGCACAACTGTACAGTGTCTGTACTAACTGTACACTTCAAAAAATGTTTATGTATTTATTCTCACAGTATTCCTTTAAGTAGGGAACTATTACTCCTGTTTTATGAGTAAAGGAATGAATGCAGAATGGTTATGTGCCAGACCCATACAGGATTTAGTAGACACCTGCTCTGCACATTACAGGGCAACACTGAAATCACTGAGGTGAAATGAGAAGTTAGCTTGCAGTGTTCAGTGTTCAGATTGCTGAGCTAGCTGTAATGCCTAATGTGGGATGCAGACAGAACTTTTAAGCATATAAATGCAACATTTTGATCCTTTTACAAGCTCTGTCAGCTGCCACATAATGCTGAAGGAACTGAAATTTGAGGAATGTGTGTTTGGAGTGTTTGGGAAGGGTTTGGACTTTCAGCTCCCCAGACTTCTAGCTCTGTGCTCTGCACCTGTCCACAACTTTCTGTCTTGGCAGGAGGCGGGAAATGGTACCTCACAGGTGCTCAGTCCAGCTCTCAGCAATAACTCCAATCTCTCTCCTAGCTAGATTTAGACAACTCCCTGGTTATGCTGGACTGCTTCCTAAAGCATGCAGACCTCCACCTGCACTGTTCGAGGAGACTCCCAAATTTATGCACTGTAAGTCTTACCTGCTGCCTTTTTTGAAGGTAGTCTTGAATGACTTGCCTAAAATCACACATACCATGTTCTGCTAAGCTAAACCAAGCCTACCACTGCATTCCTCTGCTCTTAATATGGAGGAGAAAACCATCCACAGTCACCAAGAGATGGGAATTACTGTTACAGTATCCCATTATGCCAAATACTGTTATAGTTGGAAACAGAAAGGGTTTTGGTATTAAGCTTTTTCTTCTTGGAAACTAAAAGAGTGGTTTTGAAAGCTGTTTTCTAATGCAAAGGAGCTCCATCACTTAATTCAAAGTCTAAAGTGTTTTGCTAATAAAGCATAAAATGCTCCCAAAAGGGAACGGTCATGTGAAATCTCTTTTCTGGATCTGTCATGTTCTGCTCTTGTGCCATTTCTGCGGGAAGGTAGTGATCCAGCTCTCTCATAATAATGGTAAATGCAAGGTGTTTTGGGCACTACTGAAAAGCATAGAAAACCCACCGTAGGGTTTTTGTAGGTAGCACAGCTAGTTCTCATATTACTGAATGAAAACAAAATAAATTAACAAATACCCTTTTTTACTTGCTTTCATATTAAAAATCCTTTCTCTTTTATTATGAAACCCATCAATCAGTTCAGTAATAATTCATTCAGAATTACAGTTCATAGTAGTGATACCTGTCAAGAAAGAATATAGTAATTTAATGTACAGATTACCAATATATCGAAGCATGGAAGTCTGTGTCCTGTGCATGAGATACGGGCATATAGAGATATTTGGACTCATCATCTAATAGGATCTAGAACCTATTTTAGTTATGTTGGGGTGTTAGTTTAGTAACATAACAATGGTACCATCCTTCAAGTAGGTGGGAAATAGCAGAAAACAACCCTGGGATAATCGTGGTGCAAGGAAGAACGTACATGTGTAGGATCCGTGTATGCTGTGAATGAGTAAGTGCTAATTTGTATCCTCTGTGAACCAAATGATTCATTTGCTTGTAAAGATGCACCTTCCTACTGTGCAAGGGTATGAAATTTCATTTTATATATGGAGTGGTTACAGATACTATTATGTTGTGTAACAATGGTAAAGATGAGTCCAAGAAGATAAAATAGTGGATGAAAAATATTGGAAATTCAAGAAACTTAAATCACGAGACTTAAGGACTCTGTGCTTTAATGGAGCTGCCTTTGAGCCTGATCCTACCCAGCATTCATTTATTAATGCTGGGACTTCAGATATTTTCTTACATCAAGTTAAATATTTTCCAACACAAAAGAAAAAGAGGTAAGAAAATAAATGAATTAATTCACTTTAAGGGAATTGCTATATATTTTATATAATTGCATATATTTTAACATGCTTTTGAGCTTTATCACAGCACCACCACAAATAAGAAGCACCAAGTAAAAAATGAAAAGTCATCTTGAAAAATTTGGAGGCTTTTTTCTTTATCATTTTGACTGGCACAAACTATGTTGGAACATACGTAGCAAAGCAGTAACAGGTTTGATTTCTAATTCAGCATTAGTATTTACAGTTCATTTAAAATTAATTCCCTCTTTTTGACTCCTAAACTGAAAGACACAAGGAGACCATAACAGGAGGAGTTCTTTATCCTTAAGCTATGGATCTCCCTGGCTATTGACACTCACAAATGCAGAACATGCCAGAATGGCATCATTCAGCACACCATGAAAAACAGCAAAGAGGAGACAGCAGGGGAAAACAAGAAATATAAATCATCCTGGTGAATTGACAACGTTAACAATCCTTAAGCACGTCAAACAGCACTTCCTTTACAGTTTGAAACTCTAAACTGTCTCCTGAGAGCCTCTGGAGATTGATTTTAAAATGACAGTGAATTGAAGAACCACCACAGAGCCAAGTTTCTGAGTTCACATGATAAGGTAGCATATGCTTCAATTTTAGCATTTACTGGCTGTGTATATACAATCTTGAAACTGCTGCCCCAAAGACAGCTCTGTGTGCTTAATTAAGAAGTTTTGCACAGTCTTAACTAGGTCCTGTGGGCATTCATTAAGAATACATTAATAGTAATATGGTGCAGAGGCTTGAATTTGGTACTGGAAGCTGTTATTTCCTATAGCTAAAGTGAACAAATTTGCAGGAAGGAGCAGCCTTTGCCAGGGGCAGGTGGGGAGCTGAGGAGGGGGTGGCAGGCTGAGGGACAGCCCAGGCACGCCTCCTACCTGCTGGCCTCCTTTTCCTCCTGGTGGATGCCAAGAATGGGGCCAGGCCTGCTGGGAGATGGGCAGAGTCAGGCCCTGCTGCCCCAGTCCTCCTTGACAGCGGAGCCATGTGCAGGAGGCAGCAACATGTGCAAATTATCAGCCAACCTAATGCCAGATTTCATCTGAATTCTCTTCCGCTCCCCAGGCAGCGTGAATGCCCCACTGTCCTTAGGCAGGCCAGTGGGGCTCAGCAGCATTGTGCTTGCTCCTAACAAGCAGCAATACCCCTCCAAGGGCAGAGCAGAAGAAATAAATGCCTCGCCTACGTGCCTGCGGGCTGAGTACTTCATTCTTACACAAGGATGAGAAGCAGCAGGACTTGGGAGAGCTCTCTCCCGGGGCAGCAGGCCTGCCAGTGCTCCCGAGCCATCAGCTGTAGGGGAAGCAGATGGGGAAGAGCCACAGGGAGCGCTCAGCTCAGGACTGGGGTCTGCAGCTGAGTAGGTCCCATGGACTTCCTACAGGGGTGACAGGGGACACGGCAGGCAGCTGTATGCCTGTAGGCCTGCAGCCGAGAGGGGTCAGGTGTTCTATCCTGCACTCACCTCTCCAGCTCCCAGCTCAGTTACTCATCTCCTCATAGCTGCAGTAGTGTGTCATGTACATTTGGGGTCTTTTTTGACTGACTCGAAATAAATTGTACTGAAGTTAAGGGAATTACAGCACTCTCTCCAGGCAGAAGTATGCTCTTGGAATGTTTTTTTTAACACCCTCCTGACATCCTGACCATTTAAAAATAGTCTCCTTTCTGAACGATGTGCCTGTCTCACAAAGAATTCTCTTGTGCTTTCCCACAATCCTTATTTATTAACTTTGTTCCTTCTTCCAGGTTCTCTCCTTGTGTTCAGCTATGTCTCATTATTTTTGCAACGTTTCTGAGATGATTTTGTCAGGACAATCACTGGACTTGGAGGAGAAATGATCTCTTTGTAGGGCAGCATGTTTTACTCATGGATACAGTGGTTTGTGTTTCGACCCTTAAAAAGTAAGGTAAACCATAGTGGAAACAGGGCCTGGTTATCATATGTGCCAAGGCAAAATCAATGGTAGCCAATCCATTCTCACTTTAGCAGAGGCAGAAACTACTTCCATGCTGTTGCCTGAGAAAGGCATCTCCTCATACTGAGGAAAGTAAAAAGTCTATGCATACATGTTCCTTATGTCAGTATTAGAGATGGAAAATTAAAATACAGCAAGCTGATGTAACTTCCCTAAACTCCTAAAGCAAAACAAAGAACTTACCTCCCATTCATGCACAATCTGGTTGTCCAGTTTGAAAGTCCTTATTCCTGGTTTTAACCATACTGTTATTTGGGTTTCACACACCTTTGTTTTGCATGCTGCTCACAACATATGCTGCCAGGTCCTGCTGCCATTAGGGTAGGTTTATGAGGTGTCAAACTTCAGCATTCATTCTTCTAGATACTCCAGCCCTTCCCCTGACTCGACTTCTAAGCTTGGTGGCAATGTATACCTTGTTATTTGTCATGTAACCCTTCATTTTCCTCACAAACTGTTCCAGGCTGCTTGGCCAACCTTTATGAGTTTCCACACTGCCAGCTAGTTGCTGGTTTACCACTCCAAGTCACTGGTTAGAAAAGTAGAGTCCATACCCAAAGGATGGGGCATGTCCAGAGGAGCTGCAATGAACAGCACCATTGCACATCAGTATTGGCAGCAGCCTCCTCAACTGTGTTTTTATTCTACCAGAGCCATGAGCACACCAAACATATGAAACAGCTCAACTGAGAATCAAAAGAAATTCATTAGAGAGACAAGAATGCCTTAGCTACATACCATCCTACAAAAACCTGAATTAGATACTTGCTCGTTCTCTGAACTCTAATCTACTGATTGCTTCATCCAGTTCTTCAGCCTGGGGCTTCTTTTTGGTGGCAGAAGCACGACTAGAAGGGTAGTGGTAGAACGTGGACACTGCATTGGCAGGTATCCCTTGGCAAGCACAGAGCTGTGTGCTTTGAACCTGCTCCATCAGATGGCCTGGGGAGTTTCTCTGCAGATGTTTTTGGTAGGCCAGCTTCAGCTGCACCTGAGGTACTAGGCAGTCTCAATTTCTGCATTCTTTTCTTGATTTTGGAAGAAAAATTTCAAAGAGGGGAGGAAGATTTCTCATAGAATAATAATGAAAACAGTTAAGAAGGATTCTGACTTTTCTGCGGTGTCACTAGCTTGGATTTGGAATACAAACTTTAGTGGATGATTTACACAGCTCCCCCGCCTCGCCACATCCTTGGCAGCAGGGCTGCCAAATGAGAGAAATAACATTTTAAAAGCACAAGCCAAGCAGAATAAGCCTCATAATAATCTAAACTGTGATTCTAATTACCATGATATTGTTACACACTAGAGCCGTTACATAAGATTTTAAAAGAATATACAATACATCATTACAATCTGCATGAGTGAGTGTTAATGGACTGCAGCTTCAGGAAAAAAAAAAAAAAAAAAAAACAAAAACAAAAAACAAAAACCACCACCAAAAAAACTTAATCAAAACAAGGCTGTGATTTTGCCTGCAAATACTATGACTTCTTCCATGGAAACTGTTCATGTTAAAAGTCAGCAGCAGAAGGGTTCATCTTACATCTCTTTAAATGCATACATTCTAGATGTCTTATATACAAGCTATTTATCTCAGGTTCAATTTATAGTCAGTAGAGCAAATTATGCATTTGTAGAGTGAATCTCTTCCTAAAGTAGGTGTCCAGGGCATAAGTTAAATCACAACCTAAAAGCAACTCTTTCTTTCCATTAACTGCAAAGTGAATCAAGAGAACTAGCTCAGCTGCAGATGTCTTCATTGACAGCGTCTACGTTTAGTTAGATGAACTCTCCCTAGAGGAGTATCTCCTGTCCTTGCTTGAGCCTTGCTACAGCCATTGAAAATGGGAAAGAGGAAACAATGCTTTTAGCAAATCTCTCCTAGGGAATGAGTCATTAAAGTTCTCAACACAAAGCCCCTGAGAGTCTTCTTTCTTTTCCTCGTTGATGTTCTTCCTTTCTCTCACAATTGTAAAGAAGTGGCATTTGCAAGTTTTAATACATCTACTAATTGGTGACTTAAGGAAATAATCATGCCTCCTTTGTTCATTTATATAATTTACAGTCACCAGACTTGTAAAAGAGTGTCTTTGAAGAAAGTTCTTCACTGGTGTGAAGTGGCACCATGCTTTTCCAGCCAGGAGCCTGTGAAAATATTTATGGTCCTAGCAAGATGATCGGCTTGAAAGAGAGAAATTGGAGCCTTGTCTACTGAAAGAGATCTTTTATATCAGCCATAATCATGTCTGGCTTACAGGAAAATTGCTATCCATCAAGATAGGACACCAAGGGGAAAAAAATGGTGAAGGCAATTAAATACTGTAGAAGATTGCTTGGGCAGATTACGAACTCTTTGTCGCTAAAGGGTATTAAGAACTGACAAGACAGAAATGATTGCAATAGGGGACGCATTTCATATTTCTAGGACATCCTATATGTCCTGGTTTGACTGAGAACACTATATTATTTGTACAAAAAAGAAGAAAACAACTTACCTTCTGATATGGCTGCCATTGCTTTGCCTTCTAAGGTTCACCTCTGAATTACCTGTCTTGGATATGTAGCCATGATAAAACCATAAAATGTGAACTGTAGCTTTGTAATACTCAAGACAGGATACAAGTGGGAAGGAGGAGAAACTATGCACACTTAAGACAAAACACTGAACAAACTCTTTTTATTTCACACTGAAAGCATATGAGGTTTTGTGGGGCGAGTTGCCTGCTGATCAACATGAATATGACACTGCTGCTGCAGATGGCAGGAGGATGAACGCTGATGGTCATTCCGTGGGTGCTGACGAGGTTCAGCAACTGTGAGATCAAGGCTGTCCCCTCTTCTTTCACACTGTTTTACTGGAGAAAAGAGAGGAAGGGAAAGTAGAAAGTAAAGGGGAAAGATGACAGAGGGCATAACTTCCAGGGGGAACAGATTGATGCTATATATAAGATTAGGCAGCAAGGCTTGTGTAAAGAGTTGCCTGTCTCATCCAGACCTATTGTCTCATCCCTGAGAGCACAGTGTGTCCTCAGTTGTGTTGGTACAGCTGTTTACTGGTTCTCAACCAGTACATATAAGCAGGTGAAAACTTAACACAGAAAGAGCTTTAAAAAAGGATTATTTCCTCCAGCTCAGGACCAGGGATCTAGCCTCTCAGTTAAGTTAACGATATTGGAGGAGCAATACACTGTGGACAAGGATAGGAAAAAATGGCTAAGGACTTCCTTACACGTGGAATGATGATTCCTTTATGTAGTGGAACTGCTGCTGGATGGCATGACTATTTCTTGAACTAATTTTATACACACTTCCATTTTGGAATTATTCTGCATTTTAGTTTTGCTGAGCCTCATTTGCACATTATTGTAGCATTTAAAAGAAAACACTTGTTTGCTTTTGGCACAGCTGACTGTGGGCTTGTTTAGCTTGCTTTATCACATATTTTTGCCAGTTTAATAAAATTCAGTGTTTGTTGAACGGTTTATGGCTGTAAATGCAATTGCAAGGAAACAGAAAGCCTCAAGACATTACTGAAATATTACAAACCGCCCAGCAATATGTACAAGCCTCAGAAAGTGTTTCATGATCTCAAAACTGCAGGCAAAAAAGTTCCAATTAAATCAATACTTAATTCACCAGAAAAATACCAGTGTTTTATACACTACCAGACTTTGAATGTATCAGGGATAGCATCTGCCCTACAGATCAGCATCTTCTTCAGTGCAGAATTGCAACAGTAGGAACTTCCAGTCTGCAGAATAGCACATGAGTTAGCAGGTGATTTCTTGAAAGGATAACTATGTGTGGCATGAATGTGAACACATACATACCCAGAGTGCCATATGGGCTGTATTTATTTGGTGTATATACACAGAGAAAGAAGTGTATGTGTTACGTTTCATATAATAAAACAGGTGTTGTTGCTTTTTGTCCTTCTCATGCTTCTCTGTGAAGGCAGAAAAAGTAAGCAGGAAAAAAATGTGAAGAATTTCAATAACAAAAGGTGCTATAAAAATGCTAGTGAGCATAAAGTGGTCCTGTAAAATTTGTAATTATTATACACTAAAGTTCCAATATTACTTCCCTAATTTCCCTAGTCTCTTGAACTAGGACCTGCATTGCCTTTGGGACCCCTTTCCAGATTTTCAGATCAGCTAATGAGTTCATCACTATCCAGATATTACTCCAATAAATAAAAAAAAAATAATAATAATAAAAAAAAAATTACCTTCAGTTTCCCATATGTTGCAAAAAGGCAAAGCAGGTCATCATCATATGTATAGTATTTATAATATTGGCTTTCAAATGACTTTGGAATCCATGCCTTAGTGCCTCCAGCCTTCCCAGAGAATAATCTGCCACCATTCTGCAACCATTACAGACGGAAATAGTATGCCCTGGGTGGATGCTCTTTGTGTATATTTGGCTTCTTAAGTCCTGGCAGAAGAAGCTACATGAAATTCCTCAAAATAACAGGAGGCACCTGCACCCTATTGAGAATGTTATTAGTGGGAGAGAATAAAGATCTCAGTTCGTCCAAGGGTCTTTGTTTCTTATCTACCCCAAATGCAGATGTATGTTTATGTTGCCAGTGCCTCCCAGGCTGGTGCTCATAAGCTTGCTCCATGGTCCTCAGGGATCTTAACCTCTTAAGGTTCACTTATTGTTCAGCTTCTTTGATAGTGGAGTGATGAGTAGATTTTGTATGTTGACTCAGGAATGGGAGATCAGTTGGGGCAACAAATTTTCCAAATCTCTCATGTTTTGTCACTGTTCTCCAGGTCTTCAGGCCTTGAACATCTTGGAAAATTCACCAAAGTCATTCCACTTCTTTCTGACCATCTGCCTGCCTCACAAACATTTGGTCCCCATTCTAAGAAATTCTGATGGGTCTGTGGTTGTTGATTCATACCACATGACTAATTTTTCTCCTTTGATTTACAGCACTTCTGTGAATATATTTTTTAAGATGTTACAATCATTTCACATCTATTGTAACAGGAACTTTGCCATGGCACTCCCAAAGTAAAGAATGAGTTGTGGAGTTTTTATGGCCCAAAACGAATCCTTTTGCCTAACTCTTCTGAAGCTTGAAACTACCACTGCATTCACCTTTCACCTCTACTCTTCTGCTTTCTGCCATTGTGGATCTATTAAACAAGGGCTCTTCTGTAAGGCAGACCTACCTTTTCTTAGTGTGGATGTTAAGTTCCATTTTTTATATTCTCCCAGCTTTCTGAGTATCATTCCACCTTTTGTTCTTTCTGATGGTCTCCTATATATCATCAATTCTACTTAAGCTATCATATTTCCACCATATTTCTTCTCTACTTCTTGACACAGAATCTCCTTTTTCTTCCATTTGTTTTTCTTATTTTCATTCTACTATGAAGAAAATACACTATTAATTTTTTTTTTTTTTTTATTTTGTGTTGTCCTCCTGGTCATATGATGGGTTACTGTTACCACTCACAGATAAGTTTTTCGGGTATTCTCATCAATATATATCTGCAAATCTCATTTTTCCTCTCCTCTTTTCCATCATGTGATTCTCTCAACTTCACTGTGGACTCCAGATACATTCCTGGATCTTCTCTTCCCTGAGGCCTGTCAAATGACCTGATATGACCCAAACACCTATTGAGGACTCGGTAATAACATTCAACCCACAACCGTTGTGTGCAGATAACCATTACCTCTGCAATTTTCCAGATCTCTTCCACTTCTCTAGCAGCTGCTATGTTCTCTTCTCTGTCTTAACAGTAAAAACCCCACCACAGCAATCACAAAACCCAGAACTCTCCCCAACCTTTCCCTCTTTTTATTGCCTGCCTGATGTTGTCCTTAGATAAAGGACTCAGGTATTGACTAAGTTTTATGTTTCCTTGATTTAAAATAAATGCTTTACTTTGGAAATAAAACATTTGACAATGGCAAATCTAAAAGTCGCAGAGCTTTTTCTTCCACAAAAACATTAATAGTGATAACCATGCCAGTTGAGCACAAAATGGACCACTCATAATCCAGTTTTCCTGCCTATCCTACAGTGCAGTCCTGTTACTACAAGGATGGGACTTCCATCTACCACAGCCCACTCAAGTGTCCAGCAGAGAGTTTACCTGCATTAAATCCTGAGGGAAGTTGATAAACCCCCTATGCATCTATGAAGGAGATGCTATATGCTTCCCAAATGTGTCCTGATTATCTTCTGAATTTCTTACCATGTGTGCACAGAGAGAAAACAGAGGGGTATCTGCCCTTTCTACACTTTACACCGTGCTTAAGTCCCCCACAGCCCAGTTACAATAATAAATTGTATGCGGTGCTGATATAGTGCACTTCAGTATACACTTCTTTGCAGGCTACACATGGATGTATGTTATTTCATTGTCCATATAGAGGCTGATAAGCATAAGCAATTATTTCCTAAATTACATAACAAGCTGCTTTTTATGCTGAAATATATCTGCAGGCCATTCTTTATTCATATCTGAATAGTTTTGGGGAAAAGTTGAAGTGAGTATTATGCCTTTCCAAAGCTGTATAAGCATACATACAATTTTTTTGGAAATTCAAGGGCATAGTCTCTGATCAAATATTTTCACACACCTGCTACTTTTGATTTCTGTCCTAAATAGTTTAAAATTAGTTACAGTAATACTATTGTGAGAAGATCAAGTAAGATCTACCTAGGTTTTACTGAGATTGGTCTGGAAGCATGAGTTAAAAATGTATTTTATTTCCTTTAAGCCCAGTGATGAATTCTATTGCCTTTTTTAACTAAATATTTCCTCTGGTTTGTTTGTTTTGTGTTTTTGTTTGGGTTTTTTTGGTGTGGTTTTCTTTTTCTTTTTGCATGTCTGTTTTTGTTTTGGTTTGGGTTTGGTTTGGTTTTGCTTTTGCTTTTTGTTTGTTTGGTTGGTTTTGGTTGGTTGGTTTTGTTTTTGTTTGTCATTACTCGCTGTTCCATGGAACTGCAAGTTTTAGCAAAGGCAGCAGCAAATGTAAAAATTTGTCCTTTGAGATGAGTAAGTAGAATGCTGGCATAGGATGTGTAAAAACTTTGAAGGAGACCAAAATAAATTTTATGTGGCCATTTTTTTAATTTCTGCTTCACTCATCTCCAGGTCTTGGATCTTAGTATCTCCAGATGACTGTGAGTGGCTATGCACCAAGACTCAGCAGGGAAACCAAACACTTCTATAACTGCATAAAATAATCAACTGCCTTTTGTCTAACTACAATTTTTCTCAAAAGGGCCACCGTATAAGGGAAGTTATAATGTCAAGCTGTACTCCAGACCTGCCTCAAACACAGCTTTGACGTCAACAGTCCTTCCTTGCAAAACAACTGCTTGTCTTCCAGCTTCTGAAAGTAAGCCACAGATGGAAACTTTGACTGGGGAAGTACACAGCTTATGTGCTGAAATTGCATATTGTGGAAATCCAAAGAAACTGTGCATGTCTTTAGACTAGTTCCACAGGCAAGAGGAAAAAAAATGGTTAATATATACTTTTTAACAGCCCTTCTCAAGCATAAGAAACCATATACTGTGTTGTCATTTACACTCATAACATCTCTTGATGAACTGACATCATAGAAAAAGAAGTGAGACCTGATGGCTAGATCACCCCTAACTATAATAACAACCATCTGGAGGTTAGGAGAGAAAAAAACTCCATGATACTCCTACAGTGGAGTTGCCTCTAGTGAATGAATCACAGAACCTGAACTCAAACCCAGATGCCAAGATGCGAGAGCTTTCTGGTGAAAGACAACTTGTAGTAGGAATTAAGGGTGTTATTGAAACTTCATGTACTTTCTCTGGTAATAGGGAAAAGCTCATGCTCATGGGTGATGCTATTCAGACTGTCATATTCTGTATCCTAAAATTCTTGTGAATGAGCTGCATTTGCCATGGGAGAGGACTCAGAGGCTATGCTCTGATGTGATCCTCACTGGCTTTACCATAAAAGTAAATCCATGTGTGCAGGACCATTCTTTGGTATTGAAGCAAATTGTCATTGAACGGTCTGCATCTCTACTGTTAAACTCTTGTCCTCCAAAACATGGTGGCTGCATGCAAACTGCAATGGTCTCTGGCCTATGCCTCTTTCTGAATCATACCCAGCAATTACTTGGGAAATTGCTATCTGGCCTTGGACACCGCCACCCCAGAGACTATTATGGAAAATTAATAGTGGAGGCAGTAGATTTCCTGCTCCTAGGCACACTGTTTGGTTTACTAACCTCAATTAGATATCATATGGGAGAGTGAATGAGAACACCGGCACAATTCAGTTGAGAGATATGGCAGAGATCAAAGGAATGGGAATCAGTTGCTGAGCTCAGATACTGACTGTTGAGTGGCAGTGGATTTGTGACATTCTTGCTTCTAGATTATAGTATGGATTGTCACTGTATTATTGTAATTTTATTTTGAGTATTCATAGCTCAAATATTATTACTGTCTGTATAAGCATGTTATAAATCTAAGGGAAAATTTTTCACTTTCAATAAATGTTTCTTTTACTTTGTGACTGATCCTACAAATATTATTTCCAGAGTATGTTCATACTCAATGGGTAGAAAAGTAGAAAAACATGTCCTTCAATGTTTAGGAGACTTGAGTTGGCTATGCTTACACTCTTAGTTCTCCTAGACGCATCAAGGAGAACTTTGATTGCAAAAGACAAGCAGAATCTGGACCAGTACATGTGTAACAAATTATTTAGTCATCAGCACTTTGCTTAGCAAATAGATGGCTGCTAAAAATAATAGTTGTTACTGTCTTCCCTTCAATTGCACAGTAGTTCTACAATGAGTACCAGAGATGCATTAGTACAGCAATTGAAAGTTTCAGCCACAACATTCTTCTCAAAGGTATCATTGCTAGAACCTCCAGGGTCATTAAGTGGAAAGGAACAAGAACTTATTCCACTACATGAACCACAAAGTATTACTGAACTAAAAATGTGCAAAAGTCGTCAAAAAAGTAGCTACTGTGAACCTCACCATACGTAGTGTTGTCACTGGATCACTGCTCTGCTGAGTAGTTCAGGGTGTGTCTTGAAAAATATTTTCCTTCTGAAAATCAGAATGAAAGAAAAAGTCTCTACTGATGAAGGGAAATTATCATTAGCTTCAGCAGCATCTTTCATTTTACTCTATTTTGGTTTACATTTACTGACAGTTTAGGTAAAACATTTTACAATCTGATAACAAACTATGATCTCATGTATATAATAAAGTATGATCTCATTAAATAGTTGATGTTCACCAGTGTATTGAAGAGATCCACAGATAATATGTGGGATTTATTTGGTCCTGAATTTACTGGTCTCAATTTTACTCTGATTTCTATAAACGGCAAGAGTTTGCAATATACTGCAATATATTTTTTTCTGTAAATCAGAAGCAAGAAGCAATATTGCCCAAAGTGTTAATACTAAGTCATCTAGAGCATCAGTGTGCTCTTTTTACCTCTCAGACAATTTGCATTCCATATTTTTGGTATGGAGGGAACATGTTGTATTGCCAGAGAATAGTTTCTTAGGAAACTATTCTGTGTCTCATACTTTGTTCTGCTGTGATCCTGATTCATTAAGCACAGTTTATGTACTAATAAAATGATGGAATGTTTAGGCATTTGCAGAGAGCTCACATGAAATGGTCTAACCTGTAATAAATTGGGCAATTTTTAGATAAAATATCTTTTACTATATCAATACTTCCTGCTAGTAAACAAGAATATTAACATTTTTATAACCATAAAAATCAAGGAATGCCTAAATTTCTTAGAAATTACAGCCTAGGGTGCTAGAGATAGTATTAAGAGCTTGTTTGTAGCTCTTAGTTTGTAATTTGTGTGGATTTACTGCTTGTATTTTTACATACACTTAATGATATCAGCTGTCAGCAAATCTAACTGAAACTTTTACAACCTAGGTCAAACTCAGTATGCACTGATATCCTACCAGTGCCTTTTTACTGTTCTAATTTTCCATCTTTACTCAATAATACTAATGCCTTTTGTTTCTGTAGGAGAGAATCTGCCCAAAATCTTTCAGAGAACCAAAAAAGTACTGACACCCCATGGCTGCCAAAAGAAGTTATACCTAAACATCTGTAATAATTCTAAGCAAAGACCTTAGGAATTGTGCCATACTTAGTTTCATTTTACATTCCTCTCTTCAGACTATCAAAATGTCTAGATTTTTTTCCTTCCCTGGTTGAGAGACATCACCTTTTATTTTTCTAAAAGTGAAAAAATTGTGTTGAAGTAATTTCAAGCACAGAAAAAGAACTCTTTTGTCCTGTTAGGAAGTTCTAAGTGAACTTCTCTAGTCACGGCTATGAGAAAACTTGGCTGAAGTTTGAAAACTGAGATGCCACTGCTAAATTGACTAGACAGCTATAACAGCTACATTTGACTGAAAAATCACTTCTGCAAATACTCACTGGACATCTGTCAGGAAGCACCTCCTCACTCATGATCTCACATAGGAAATGGGAAAGGCATATATTATTTATCTGCTGAGTTTGATAAAGCTGAGACTGAAAAAGCAATTGTATAAAGAAATCTGCAAATGCCTCGTTGCTATGTTCAGAACAAATCTCTCCCCCAAGTTGTTGCCTTATCCCGAGGAAGAGGATGGAAAATCTTGCAGGAGCTAAATGCAGTTAGTCAGATGCTGGACTACACAGTGAACATTTTAAAAGGTTGGTAGCACAAGAAAAAGGGTGGTTACAGTATCACCTTGGCTTCACTGTTCTGCCTGTGTATTCTGTGAGAGCAGTGTGTGCAAAACGCTGGGCAACAAACACATACTGCTAAATTCACACTGCAGTGGAGTGGGCAGTGGTAATGCCTTGATTTCAGTTGCAGTGGCTCCATGTTTATGATACACTTTTGTAATATTTCACTTGTAGAGAACAGATTTACCTGATTATTTTTTGTGTGTGATATTTTTAATTTCATTTTGAATTCTATAGGCCAATAATTTACTACAGAAATTCAGTATCTCAGTTACTCTGTGCATTTAATAAGAAGTTACATTTCCAAGAATTAACTAGCCAGGGACACAACCAGTAAGTCCCAGCCATAGAAGCCACTGCCACAGGTACAATACAATCAGATGACTTTGCCCTCAGCTTTAGATTTGTAGGTTTGAAAATCTTGTATAGCTGTCCCAATCTGTTCTATAATAAATAGTTCACAAAGAACTTTGGCCCATGAAAAGCAAAGATTTCACACACATTTAATTTTTACTGGAAGTTATTATGAATTTGTGATTGTCCTGTACTTGATGTGTGTGCTGGGCTGAATACCACAGCCTATCAAAGGAAAAGAGACCACTGTAGTCAATGGCAGCTAGGAGGAGGTAAAACTCAGTCGTGGGGAAACCGCAAAGGTAATCGTCCATGCGTTCCACAGCTCTTGTTCTGAAGGAAATGAGTACATCTTGTGGGTACTACCAATTATAAAGATAAACGTGGACAACCACAAAAAGCATTAAAAATTAAATGCAGTCTGACTCCTGTTTCATTTTTCTTATGGGGGTACACAGCTCACTGTCTGTCTCGGTGTTACCTAACCACAAATAGCCTTCTCATCTTCTGCAAGTTGCGTTGCTGTCAGATGATAGTGATGACCCAGCCACTCTGTCTAAAGAAGTCAGGGGAAGAGAAAAACCAGACTACTGTAAGTGACACAGTGAATACTCCTTTCCTGTTACAAATTCCACATAAAATCTAAGCAATTACTTGGCTGCAATGATACTTAGTCTACAGGACAATGCATTTGCAGGCATTTAGCAACAGCAGTTTACAATAATGCTTGCATATGGGTTTGATATCTCATGTTGTTAGAACAAATCAGCAAGTCTAGACTGTAATTTGCTGAAGCAATTTATGGTTATTTTATGTCTTTTTTCTCTAAGTAGAGGTGAATACATTTGAGTGTCCTAAGAGGAAGGATGGTAGTGCACATTCTTTTCATTTTAACTGCAAGATTGATCTCAAATGGGAGGATTAACATCCTGATTTTCATACCACATAAAATATGCCTTAAACTATTAGTGCTTTATTTCACTATGATGCTCAAATATTTTGCAAACTGCTGATTAATCATGAAAACAACACTGCAAGTTGGTCAACACTGCTGCAGCCGTTTCTTCACAAATTAGTAAAATGAGACTGTCAGTACAATAAGTCAGTAGCAGTGCAGGGAGCAAGGCCTTTGGGAAACCTTCAGCTCCCTGATATTGCTACTGAAGTCATCAAAGTATAACATCTGACAGTAGTTATGGGTTCCCTTAGCTCTTCACTTCTGGGCTCCTGCTCCAAGACCGAGGCAAAACAAGCTCTTTTTGTATTTCTGGAAACATTGCTTTATGACAGACTTGACCATACTTTTCTTCTAGGTGAGCAAATACTTGCAGGTAATCTTCACACCTTATTTTCCCATCTTATTGCAAGTCTAATAAAGCATCAAAATATGTTTAACACAAGAAGACACCATGCTCATTCTGCTTAGATGTGATTGCATTTCTGAAGAATGTTAGATGATATACAGCTAAATAAACAAAAAAACGGGCTCTCCAGAGCTAAGAAATACTTTCCCAGTGAGAGTTTGATTTCCTTGTACCATTCAGCCAGGAAAATGAGTCCCTGGTCACACACAGATGGTGCCTGGCTCCCCGCTGTGACGCACCCCACTGCTGAGTTCCCCCGTGGAGAAGCTGGTTTTAGATCAAAGACCCAGAGGGGCTCTGAGATTTGCAGTGAACCTTCACAGACACGTATACCACTTCGAAGCTGTCTGTCCTCCAAAACAGGAGCCTCCTCGAACAATGTGGACTACAGCTTCAGGGCACTCACCAGAGAATGAGTGCACTTGGCACTGGCAGAACAGAAAATGGATCTATACCTACAAGTCATTAACTGACTACTAATCAGAAGTAAATTTAGGCCATATCTTTTTCTTAAAATGTTTTAAAAGAAGGCAGCAACTTAGCCAACAGAGACTTTTGCCTTTGCATGGACTACAGTGCTTTCCAAAGTTCATCAGTTATTATAATGAAGACCCTCATGGACTTGATGGAGCCTTGTACTGTACTACTTTCAGTATTTGTTGGTTTGGTTTTTGTTTTGTTTTGTTTTTAATTATTTTATTTTTTAAATGCTCATGCAGATGTATATTAATTCCATTCTCACAGCATACTGCTTAGATAATTTTGTGTGTAGGCACTGTGATTGTCATAGTACTGACAGACAGACTTTGAAACCCCAAATTTATAATTTTTTTCCTAGAAATCATCCAGTTTTGATTTACAAGGAAATATGTCTTTTTATTAAGAAGGTAGAATGGCCATCATCCTCTATTGGTACAAAGTGGCATAACTCCACTAATGTTAATTGTTTGCTCTGATACCTTGTTTTCACTGGAAGTGGAGGTATGTTAAGAAAGACATAAATACATACCCATTGTTTCTTGACCTTAACTAATATCCAAGCTCCTAAATGTCCATTTCACCTTTGTCATTGGCTCCTAATTTTATGCTTCGGACAAGCATTAATACATTATTTTGTGACAGAAAATTTAAGAGTTGCTGTTTTACAGAGCATGACATGAGGATTTCACATCATTGTACAGAGTGTAGCTAATAAAGCTAGGAGACTTAGGAGAAAGAAGGTGGATTGGACTTCTGTCCCAAATAGGCTGCAGTTTGTAACAAGCCACCTCATTTCAAATTATTGCTTTTCTGATATTATTACACTTCGGGCTGTGTCTGGTTTTACATACTTTATGCTGTCCATATGGACTGCAGTTTTTCTGTCACTTAATCCTTAAAACATCAGTTCTAAGAAAGAATCCTCCTTGGTGTAAAAGAGATGTATGTATTTATCAAGGTAATCAAGGCTCAGCCTTGAGCTTCTACAGGCTGGCATTTAGAATTCTCTAAATGGGTAAAAAAGCCTTTTTTATGTTTTTTTTTAAAGGTCTGTAGAAAGACAGGCATGAAACTGTGTGATTGTATCGAGGCAATAGCTGAGTATCTGTCACTAATTGTTCAGAGAAATGTGCCAGGTTATTAACTTAACAATCAGAAGTGAAAAATGTCTTGAGGATCACACTGGTGTTTGTAGGAGGCCTCTGCCCATGTAAGATGTTTTTGAAATTTCCATGCACCGTTCCAGGATGTGTGTCATGGCCTCTTCTGAGAAGCATGAAGTCACTTGGGTTTTGTGACTTCCAGCACACCCCAGGAAAGGAGTATCTCATCACCTCAGGAGCCATAGCCTGTAATGTCTTCCTCTTTAATTACCATTCTAGCTGTGCCAAACTATATTAAGCCCTACCAAGGGCATACGCTGCTGTGCTCCCTGCGATGGCTCCGCTGGGGTACGCTCTGGAAAGGCTAACTGCAGTGTCTCTCCCTGGGGAAACAGGTAAACCCAGCAGGAGGGATTTCAGGCTCTCCAGTTAATAGCTCATGCACAGCATCTGCTTGATTCTTTTGCTTTTCAACATCTTTTCTGTGACACAGAAAGTTTTTAAATGAGATAGAAATCAAGCAAATACAAAATCCCCACAGTCAAATCAGATGCAATCCTCCTGTACTGCTTTTCTCCTATGATTTCTGTGAACAGTTTGGTCTTCAATGAAGGATGAAGACACTGGGATGTGACTGTGACACCACAACTGCTTACAGTCTGGTCACAGCAAAGCTGTGACTGTCACGGACAAGGTAGAGCTGGGCTTAGCAGAGATATGCATTTAACCCTTTGAAGCCCTGTGACAGATGGGAAGGTAAAAGGACTCTTTCGATGCCATCACCCCAGGGTCCTCCAAGCAAACACACACATTTCTGCATATATGACAGTCACTGTATCTGGCAAAAAGCACTGTGTTTAAACTAATATTTCTAACTAGACCCTTGCCTCTTACCACTATATTAAAGGACTAAAGGTATTAGATTTATTAATATGTTTTAACAGATTTTCTACACGGTGTTTTCTATGCTTCTAAACATTTCTGACAGCATCTTTCACAATCTTCAGTTCAAATGTTGTTCCAAACCTCCTAGCAGCAAGGAAGTGGGAGAGGTCCCAGGTGTCACCCTTGGAGATTTTCTCCGCCAAACCATGTAGAAGAGCAGAGATAAATTTATTTGCTAAGAATTTGAAAGACTAGCAAGTATAAAACCAGAAAAGGCATTATGGCTATCATACTATTTATTACTGCTTAAAACCCATGTAAAGTTTTTCTCGGGGAGGAAAAGGAGAAAGAAGTCTCAATTTTTCACAGTAGTCATACCAGAAAGTGTTTTAAAACACCTTTTTGAATGTGAGCTCATTTAATCTGCTGGTTCTCTTCATCCTTGTCCTGAATTTTTGGGATATGGATTTTTTTGGCCCATGGCTTTTGGCTGAGAATGATCCCCTCTCTCTTCTCATAATCCACATCAAGAGTCCATCAGCTGCAGTACAACTATTGGAGACATTTCTTTTCTTACAATATTTTTTTCAAAGTAAATACAAGCAGCAGTCATAAAATAACAACTCCCATTTGCAGCTGTAACAAAACAGTGTTATATTATATATCGGATCTTGGAACCAAATATTTGGTGGGATAGGATCCTGGGCACTGCAATCACATTGGGCTGTACTGGGCCATAAACTAGCCTGTCTGGACCAAAAGTCTTATTAAGTGATATTGGAAACTGGTCAGTGGGTTATTCTGAACTTGTTGCTACTTCAATCATCAGAATATTGCTAGAGAAAAGAACACCTATCAGAAAAGCTGGAACTCATCATACAAACTCTCTTCATTCCTTCTTCATGAATATGCTTTTTCAGCTGTTCTTGAATTGTCTTGAATTCCCCGATAAGGAGATGCTTGGCCCTTCTGTTGAGAACAGGTTTATCCTTGTTCCCAAGAGTTTCACTGGAAAACCATCACTCCACCCACCTCTGCCCACCAGAGCCACGGTGAACTGCTCATAACCACAAGCAGTTCCTGCAATTCTGCACTTTAGGACCTGGCTTCCCAAATGGTGATCCCAGGGCTCTCTTTGCCAAATCTCAGTTCCTGGCCTCAGTCTCTGCCTCACAGAAGCATTCAGCTAAACTAAAGTACATTAAAATGAAATTGCACAGATCTGTACGAACTTCGCCCTGCATGGTGCCCACACAGCAAAGAGCCAACAAGGGGAGGCAAAAGGAAGGTGACTGTGCCATGTCTTACAGGGTTTGTAGATAAAAAATAGCAGCTCTGGCATGTGAAGGGGATTTTTTTATTTCTTTATGTGGTGGTAAAACAAGTTTTTCTTTGAGTTCTTTGACAGGGCCTTTAAGCCTGACAGGAGAAAGACAGCTACTGGGACCATTGAAGAAAGAACCGTGTTATTCTGGTACTCACCAAAGTAACTTTGAGCTAAAGGAGGATGGAGCAGACAGCTGGCTGGTTGACACCAGAAGAGTGAGGTGGGGGAGTGGGACAAAAGACTGAAAGCAGACTACCCACAGCATGTAAGAAATATGAAGCAGGAGAACGAATGAGAGCTTTATGAGTGGCTGCTCTCTGGAGGACTTTAAACACTATCAAAAATCATCACCAGATTTTTGGTTCATGTTTCCATGACCTGAGGCTACCAAACAATTTTCCATTTACATAATGATTTGCTGGATTTGCAGGATATTCAGCAAGATGTCCCAGGGCCCATCCTACAGTATCCATATAGATGTGACACAAGTACAGCTCTTCGACATAGACTCTTGCTGGTAAGTTTGGCTAATCATCTCTGCATTGGATAAGCTAGTCCATATTCAGACACTTAACAGAAATAGACTCTTCCATGAAGATAGATTCTGCTTCTATACATGTAGGAATAACATAGAAACATAGCAAACATATTTCAAAGAAGCCTCCTGACTCTTCATAATGGAAGTAACTCCTGTTCAGTAGGAGAGCCTATGTTAGACCTAATAGTTTGCTTCCACTTCTGCTGGGAGGCTGTTCTGGACCTTCACATGGTTGATGGTAAATGTCTTCCTCCAAATGCATAACAAACAAGCTAGCTTATCTCAATCCTAATGTTTTGGCCAATGTCATGTTTCTGGGAGGGCAGAAAGATGATGATTTTAGTACCTTGGATACAATTTCTGCAATAGGAATTGAAGGAATAAACATAATCTGCTCCCAGAACCAAGGAAAAAAGTAGCATATAACATTGCCAAAATTATAAAAAGAGAGGAGAAGGACATTTGTGGAAAAGATAGTGCTAGACTTCATAGTTCAGTTGAGTTGGTAAATGGAAAAGAGTGCCACTGAAGATGCCTACAATCTGCTTTACTCTTTCTTCAATGCATTAGATATTTGTGTAGTACTGTGTGCTATTATTCCTTCAATATGATGTTGCTGCTGGTATGCCATGTGAAATACCTTTTGCAATACCATGAGTGCCAGGGCAACTGAGATTCTGGCACCCACTGTTTACAGCTGTTTTGAAACTACAAATATGATGTGTGCTAAATCTGGTGAGGTTGGAGTGAATAAGTACAGTGGAAAAGTACAGTTTCTCTTTTGGGACTGCTTTGAAGGGTTTACAGTATTTAAGTCCCTTATTCAGTAAAGGGACTGCACAATGATTACAGATAGTCTTGTAAAATCAGAACCAAAGATTGATTTGAATATTTCTGCAGAGCTTGTTCATTCTCTGGAACTAGGAAAAATGACAGAGAGCATGAGAGACATGCTTAAATGAGTGAATGAGTTAAATTAGAGAAGCAATACATGATCTAAAAGTATGTTTTCATTAATTTTTGTGACACAGATGTGATGATGCCAAGCAAGGCATCATGTGTACTTGAGTAAGCCTAATAAAGTCTAATACCTATGACTCAGTGTCAGAAGTGGCAGCTGGCCTTCTGGAAGCTGCGATGAATAATCAAGTGATTGTTGGTCTTGGGCTAATGTTGTAAACACTACAAAGTAAAAGAGAATGAAAGCACAAATAATGTGCTTTAGAAAGTTTGGAGCATAACAGCCAGGTGAGCAGAGTTATCTCTTCTAGCTCCAAATCTGATTATTCTTCACAGTTGATTTTGGTGTGTGTATGTGTATAAATGTGGCTGATCTGCTCTTCAACTAGTCCTGTAATTTTACCAAGAGAAAAGTCATCTCTAAACAGAAAGACTCAACCATCAACAGAAAATACTACCATGGAATCTAGGAAAGCATATTTTGCCTTTTTCCTTTTCTTTTTTCAAAGAGATGGAGGTATCAGATTGCAGAATAACAGTGTCAGACATAACAACATGTTCTGGGTTCTTGAACTGATTCAGGGTGATCATCCAAATCTGAGAACCTTAGTATAGGTGAGAAGTCAGCACTCAGAAGATAGTGCCCTCAGTACTTAAGGGAATCTTATGAGGAACCTGAGAAATCATGAAGTCATGTATTAATTCAGACACATTTTTTCCTTTCAAATTAAGATTAAAATGGCAGACTTTTCTCAAGACATAATTTTGGTACACATAGGACCATGAGAGCAACTGAAAGCTGCAAATAATTCAGACAAGAACTAATTTTTTTGAATTGTGCTCCAGTCAATTGGTTTCATGAGTAAGCAAATAAGGACATCCACATTACAAAAATATAAATATCCAAATAACATTGTTTTGTTTCACCCCTCTAGAAAAGAAGTCTCAAGGAAAAGCCCAAGAAATACCTATAGAAGATATTAACAGCACCTACTGGGAGCTGTATGTTTTAAATGCTGACCCAAAGCATGTCATCTTTAGAAAACTGCTGCCTTTTTCTGCTTCAATTTACCCTTTGCCTACCAAAAGCCTTTATTTTGCAATTTGCTGCATCATAGTCCATCTTTGCCAGGAGAAAAGAAGGAATGTTTTAGCCCTTTCCAACATAACTCAGGGAATCCTTGCAGCCTTGACATCAATCGACAGGGCTGGACCTGCCCTTAGGTATCACACTGTCACAGTAAGTAGCCCAACTGTCCAAATATTATATGTAAAAATGGCCTTTTCTGCTGTGCTTTTTCAAAGTGAGCTATTTCTCAAAACCTAAGGGTTGCCTTACTAGGTGTATTTCGACTATGATTCTCCATAGAGCAGCAAGTTAGACAAATAAGTAGGGGACAATGGGGAGAAACTTCAGCTACATCTTGGCACTGGAGTTACTCATTGGCTTTTCTGTTCAGTTTTCTGATTGCCATGAATTTTTTGATAGGCTCCTAATGCTTCTCTGTATGATACTGAGTAAGACAGATGGCATGATTAAGATTGGTAATCACAGAATGCCTTGGGTTGTAAGGGACCTCTAAAGATCATCTAGTCCAACTCCCCTGCAGACAGCAGGGACATCCTCAGCTAGAGCAGGTTTCTCAGAGCCTTGTAAAGCCTGATCTTGAATGTTTCCACGGATGGGGTCATTGACCATCTCCCTGAGCAACCTGTTCCCTCATGGTAAAGAGCTTCTTCCTAATGTCCAACCTAAATCTACCCTTCTCTAGTTTAAAATCACTGCCCCTCATCCTATCACTACAAGCTCTTGTAAACAGCCCCTTCCCAGCTTTCTTGTAGGCCCCCTGATGGTATTGGAAGGCCACTATAAGGTCTCCCTGGAGTCTTCTCTTCTCTGGGCTGACCAGCCCCAACTCCCTCAGCCTATACTTGTAGGAGAGGTGTTCCAGCCCTCTGGTCATTTTCATGGCCCTCCTCTGGACCTGCTCCATTACGTCCATGTCCTTCCTAGAGTAAGGACATGTAATACTAATGTCTATCTGATTTCTTAAAAGATTGGCCAACATCAGTGTCCAACCTTTGCAAATGGGAAGGTGAGATAGTGAATGAAATATATCTTGGCCAGGTTCACTAACAGTTTGCTAATTTTTTCTATCAGATAATTAAAACTAAAAAGGACTAGAATGCTCTTCCTTTGGCATTATTGTTTCTCTGTAGGAAGAGAAGTAACAGCAAGTTAAAAATTAACAGTATCATGCAGAAAGAAATCCATGGATGTTTTAAAAACTTTTACTCTGAATCCCTAAGACACTAAAGTCTCAGCAGCAGGTGGCTTCCACCATTGGGGCCCTCCAGGCCTCCTAGAACTGCATATCTGCAACAAAAGATAACTGGCAGTTTAGTTCAGAAACAATATAAACATAAGAATTTAGATTTTTCCTTGCAATCTGCCTTTCTTAACTTTAATTTTCATATAGATAGATAAATTTAGGGAACACAAAGCTAAGATGTATGAAAAATACAGCTGTAAAGAAATGCTTAAAAGCAAACAAACAAAAAACCATCGAAAGAGTCCATTGATGGTGAATAGTGAAGGACAGAAGACTTACTTTTCTGTGGGGTTGCAGGAGCTTCATGTGTACATCCATGACGAATAACCAATGATTTTGAAACTGTCTGGTTGCTACAAATGAGTGTGTATATTTATGAGTGAATAATTTATAAATAATTAAAAATGTACACAGCAACATTTAAAATGTCAAAGAAATTACAATGCAGGCTTTCATTATATTATTATATCATGCTGAAGCTAACAGTTTTCCATGACTCCCTGAATAAAATGTAATAATGATCTAGTGCGTAGAATAAAAAAAATAAATTAAATATCTAAATTCAACCACAGAAGTTCTAGAAACCATATAACATCTGGGTGCTGAGTAAACTTTAGACCACCCAACCATCATTTGGTCATTGGTTCTGCACATAAATCCTCACTAGCTTCTAGAAATCTGAAGTCCTACAAAGTCTTTCAAAGCTATTCTATATGGGGGAAATGAGAATTTCATAGAGGTAAAATAGTAATTTGAACTTTCCCTAATATTTATGTGGATAAGATGCAAAGTTTCTTAATAATAACATCTATATAACAATCAGGAATATAGAGTTCTCTCATTTAACAATCAATAACTTATGAACAACAAAGCTTATCTTCTCAAAACATGCAGTGAATGGAGCTGACTGAGTAGTTTTGTTATTTTCTCCATGTTCTTTTTTGTAACAGCAGCTCTCACTTAATGTAAAATCACTCTGTGGCTGATACTCAAATCTTTTAAATCTGTAATTTTCCTAAAACTGAAGTCAAGTTCTTTTGCTATTTCTTTAATACAGATTGATTAGACTGAGTGTCAGAATTCAATTAAGACCATCTGATGATGGAGCTTGCTTGGGGAAAGTGAGTACATCAACAGAAACACTAATATATTGTTTCAGAGGGAGAAAGGCTTTCTGTTGAGGTTGCACATTTCTGTGTATTGGAATGATTTGGATAGAATTTCACCCCAAAAATCTGAACACTTACATTTCGTACTTCTGTGTGCTACAGGGCCTTCAACAAGGAGTTGTAGTGCTGTCAGGCTGTCCTAGGCTCTGCTGACATTTTTGAAATATGACCAGAGTGGAAGTTTATTTTGATGACTGCCTTATTCTTAGCTGGCTGATTTTGGCAATGATTCCTGCATTTCCATGAAACAATGCCACTGGCTTAAAATGAAAACACAGCCATGAAATTGGACGTGAAGAACGAGTAAGATGCCATGCTTGAACAAGAATATGCACTGGTGCAGCCACAGAAAAAAGCACTCAGTAAGAATCACCATTTTAAGCACACGGGTGAAGTCTGGATTTTCTGCAATAATCATTACCAAAGCATCTAAGAGCATCCCAAGTGCATTCCCAATTAGCTTTATCAAATGTTCTAGTCTTCCTTTCAGACCCTGTGAAGCTTCACTATCCTGGGCACTGATGTACTGATGCTGGAGAAGAAAGGAGCATCTTGATGCCTTGCCAGCTCCTCTGCTGCAAAGAGGATTTGGAACTGGGCAGAGGTGGGGAATGCTCCATCCAGGTCCTGAATATCGTGGTACAGTGAGGTCAGTCTGTTGTTATGTGGCACAACACAGCTTTGAAGACTCACGCAGTGTGGACATGAAAGATCCTTAGCTCCCCACTGATCCCACCTTTGCTTCAGAGACATATCCAGTATTCTCAGCTGGCACTCAGTTCATTGGAAGTACCATGGCTCCTAAAACTGGAAGGATGAAAATACTTAGAAAAAAAGTCAAGAAAATCACAATAACCAAACTAGTCACCTTCCCAGCAAATCCTGTCACCTTCTTAGGAGTTATAAAGTACCCAGGATACTTTATTTTAGCAGGAACATTCTGCATTGATAAATAGAAACCTGAAACATTTGGAAAGTTCTCCTCTCAGGAAGAACTGTTATAGGATCCAAAAATGCCATCACTCCCTGAATGCTACAGTATGTAGAAGAACATGGACAGCTTTATTTTTTTAATATGCAAGTGTTTAAAATTAATTTCTATGTAGCTCTAAAATGAAACAAAATTAATTGTATTTTTATATGACAGTAAATATTTAAGATTTCTTGTAACTGTAAAGATATACTGCTTTTTATGTGACACAAATGTGTGAATTAAGAGTTTTTGGCTGGATAGGACATGCAATCATTAATAAAGGATCATCCTTTTCCCAGAACAAAAATGTCAATAGATCAAGTTTAAAAAAAATAATGTGACAACCCTATTCTCTTTCACTCCACTTTTAAAGGACATCCTGCATCTTAATTAATTAGAATTTCTTGAGATTGACAGTATTACCATTTTAGCAGTTCCCCAGTCATCCATAAAGTCTGCTATGAAGTCTAGATCCAACTTTACATTTATAAGCAGCAAGTAAACAAAAACATAACTTATAAAATTAGAAGAAAATCAGACAGAAAATGTGTACCTTTGGTCTGCCATTCCAGGATAGTATAGGCAATGTTCATGAGTCCCCTAATTCAATATTTAACTTGGTTTTATCTAACTTATTTTGTAGTATCACAAAATGTGTCATGGAGTCTTTGGCTTTGATTTTGCAACAGCATATGCCTGAGTAGATCCGTATGGAGTCCCCTTCCTGAATGAGAGCTTAGATATTGTAAATCTATCCCAGTCATCCCTAAAGAGAAATTGGACTTTTCCACTGTCTGCACTCAAACCTCAGCACCTCCAGATGTAGCACGCATCACAGCCTTCACTTCAAAACAGCTGTCAAGAACGTGTGCCAGACCTTCAACTGTCATGCCATACAGGCAGGATCCCACACAACATACAAATGGCAAAATGGAATCAAATCATGGTACATAATACGAGAAGAAAAAATGCAATAGAGTTACAAAATGGTAGCGGTCATGCTCACTGACTTTACAAAATTCAAAATTTATCTGCTGGCTTGAGTTTAATACCAGACAGTTCTAAAAATCATGAGGTTAACATGCAGCTGCATTTGTTGAGAGAAAAGTAACTTTACCTGCCTAATATATATTAAGAAAGATGTCCCTAAATTTGTCTGGACTGTTAACTTGTTTAAAATACCCATTCCATTTAATTTAGCTGTTGCTTACTGTGCATATAAAGCTCTCCAGTTCATGAGGGACGAGGCATAGTGTGTAACTTGTGGCCTTCACACTGTGGTGTAAAAAAACCTCTGAAACTGCCTTTATATAGAATTTGGAATGATTTCTCAATTACTAATGCTCTTCCTAAATATAGGTAGAATTTTAGTTAGTAGTGTATTTGATGAGGCACATTAAGCTGACAACTTTCATTAGTCAGACATATAACCATTGTAAAAATCTTCCAAACCAAAAGGTTAGTCTTAAGAAAGTAGACACTGATGTTGGCAGGTTCAGAGATATTTTTTCAACTTTATACAACAGCTCATTAGTGCCATCATAAATGACTTAGAAAGTAATATGGTGAAATATATACTGATGGCCTGACACTGAAAGAAGCCAAAGAAAAAGGAAAATTTAGATCTTCCCAATCAAGTTGTTTTATTTGTCAGATGCTAGGACACCAAAGCATAAAACTTGACCTGAAACTCAGGTAATTACTAGGAATTAAATTTTGCTTTGGATGTTGAAATTAAACATGATCATAAAATTAAGTAATCAAGAAATACATTGGAAGAATTATTTCATGAAAGATCTATATGACAAAGCATTTCATTTTGTGTTATGTCACTATTACTTATTGGTTATACAGTATTGAGTAAATTGAGGAAGAGTCCTGTCAGAGGACACTCTAGACATTGCTTCTATACAAAATCAAGTCAGGCCAGATGATCCAACAGTCTCTTGTAACAACAGCATTTATAAATCTATGAAAAAGTTTTAAAATATAAAACCATAATTATCCCTAAGTCTTTTGGGCTCTAACATCCCCTGCCTCCCCCTCCCACCCTGCACCACCCTTTCCCTCCCCCCTTTTTTGTTTTTTAAAAATTAATTCAAATTTTTTTTTTTATTTTTTTTTGTTTTTTAACACAACTTGGTTTCCT